>MJUU01039425.1:13273-42035 GCA_002080025.1 Modiolus philippinarum
ATTACTGTAAATGTAGTTTCAATAGACCGCCGAATATTCATGTCTCGATTTAGTTCAGATCAAATCAAAGCATTTGGAACACTGTTTACCAAAATATGCATAGAATTATCTAAACAAACGGAACCTCTCGTGTTGATATCTCTATCTCTAACTTTCGTTTCATTTGACTTTAATTTCCTTACAAACTGTTGAAATGTTTTAATTATCTTTAATTAAGGGTCAAGAACAAATGATGAGACATTTGTAATAGGACATATTGTCGGTATCATAGATTGATTATCTCAAATTGTGATGCATCTGAATTCCCGTATCTTATTTCCTCTTTCTACACTTTTGATTTGGTATGTTTTCCGATCTTTCATTTAAATGTCAAAACTTCCTGTAGAAGGCGGACGATTTTATATTCGACTTCAGTATTTCCGAAGAGACATAATTTTACTTCCAAATGTTTTGATTTGATCTCTACAGAAGAGACATAAGTTGCTGAAATGTGCATATGCAGAAACTAAATTAATAGTAACATCATTTTCAAGCTTAAGACCAATTTTGAAATCATTACCGCTCATACAAGTGAAGAAATCTTTGACGAAAAAAATGTTGACGGACAGATGGACAGACGCAAATACAGATGGACAGACAGACGGACAAAGTGAAAAATATAGGACACCCGCATCTTAATGCTGGTCCTAACGATGCTCAATTTTAAACCCCGTACTACAATAAAAGAAATCGTGTTCATTGATGTGAAGAATGGTTATTTCTGCACCATCATTACCAACGGGCCGATACCCCGGCTGGTGGACTATTAGTCCCTGTAGTCAGAACTTCGGTGCTGACCCGAAAGCAGATTTATTTTGAAACTTGCAATATCTAAATTTTATTAAATTGTGTTAAAAACTAAGGAGTATCTCCCTTATGAATAGCTCTGTCCTGAGCTGAATTTTGGATTTTGCTATTTAGATCCTATTAGTTATTTGTTCTCTATCAGCCTTTGCATATATATCGGTTTATGGATTTCCAAATGATTTGATTTGCACTGAAGAGACATAAGTTGTCAAAATGCACATATGCAGAAACTAAATTAAAAGTAACTTCGGTATTTTTTTATTTGTCAAGATTGCTGTAAAAACTTATTTACAGGTACTTTAGTTATTTCTTTATTTCTGGTTGAAATCTCATAATAACCCATCAAAGGTTTACAGCAGGTGAATATATTTAGCTTAGTACAGTATGTTACGAATTGCCTCGCAAATAACTTATAATAAAAAAATAATAATAACTAACTATCACCATAACATTCAAACTAAAAATACAAAAATGATAATCAAAATGAATTCAACTGCGGTTGGGTGTGTTAATAAAAAATATTTATTTAGGTGCTCATTAAAATTCTGTCCTAAAATGTTATTTTACATTTTGTTATTTTGAAGATGATATCTCGAATGTGACATGCTTTCGAATTATAGCTATGCGTTCATTACAACAGGAAACAAATACTGAAGTGTCAATTTTGCAAATTAAATATTCCAATTAAAAATATAAAATTATAAATAAAACTGAAATGATAGCAAAGGGAATTGGTACAGGCAATTCGTAACATACTGTGCTAACTCCCTTGTACCTTCGGTATTCTACTGCCGTTGTTTCAGCTTTCTGTATTTTTATTTTTAATTTTTAATTTTATCTGCACTGAAGAGAAAATTGTTTTAAATTGTTATGTACAGAATTCAAATTAAAATAAACAAAAAAGTGTATAATATCTGTTCGAACGTCGTTAAAACGCGGAAAAACATGTGCACATATTGTACCAAACATAAAAATATGAACACTAAAAAATGATAAAGATGATAAATCGCCGTTTCAGAAACTTAAGCATTGTGGGTAGAGCGTACACAAAAATACGTTGATTGGTAAAGAACGTAAATAACGTAATGTAATTGGTCGAAAATCGATTGTTCGTACACCAAAATTTCAAATACAATCATAGTAACCACAATGCCTTAGTTTCTGGAACGGCGGATTGGAATATATCATCGACAATGTTATTTCTGATAGCCATAGAATGCAATCGATCGATGATAGAAAATGGAGCAAAGGAATTCCGCTCAAACCGGTGCTAGGAGCCACCTTGAACTTACTGTAACGTAGGAGTGTTTGCTTCATGGTGACTTCAAGATGAAGAACAACAATGGAAGAGTTGTCCCATATGATTAATCATACAATGTATTTATAGGGATTTTGTCCCATGTACATTTACACCATATCCCTTTATTTGTTCTTTATATTTTTATTCTTTATTTTGATTAACATTTACGTCTTTTGTATTTTTTTTTCAAATTGCACCAATAAGTGATTTTGTAAACTACTGTTTAAGTCTTGTCTTTCTTGTTGCTTAAAAATGAAAGAAACTATTGCGACAGTCAGATTGCCAAAATCTATTGAAAATTGTAAAAAAAAAAGTTTATTTCATATCCCAAATCAAAAACCTCAGAAAATTTTCATTTAATGAAGCAAATTTATTTGTTTGAAATTGCTTTCTTCATATTTCTCAATTATTTATACTATATATTGCCTTTATCATCAATAACACTGTCAATCTTGATTTCAGCTATTTGAACAAACTTTTTGCTCTGTTTTACTTTAATTTCTCTTATAATCACAATTCAATATTTTTTCAAGATATATTGATCAAATTGAGTTCAGGTTGCTATAATAATTGAAAATTTGCTATATGAATGTTTAATATTTTTTATGAATTAAGATGTGCCATATGAATTGGAAAAATAAGTTTCTTTTATATATGATACATTGTAAATGAATTTCTGCATTTCAGAACAAGGACCCAGAACAAAAAACATTTCGTTTGTAGAACTAATGGTTGGCAATCCTGTTATACAATATCATAAAACAGTTTTATGGTATGAGATTTTTTGTTTTAAACCATTGCTGTACTTCTTCTTTATCAGCTTTCCTTAAACGTTCAAAATATCAAGATTTGAAAGAAAAATTCAATTATAGAATGTTATTAAAATGAATCATTACGCAACGAAAACCATTATGATTTTTAAAAAGCGAATGTGATCGCAATAAATTTGTCCTGAATTCAGTGATATTATTTGGTAGATTAGGGTCTTTAACAAAATAAATATAACTTAATAACAAAATACCGAAGTTAAAGGTTATGTTTATAATTTTTCATATATTATGCTAAGGTTTTATGTAAAAGTTTTCATTAATTTTATTCTATTATTGGTTAGTAGTGTTGATGTATTTTCCGTATTCTTTACAGTTCTTTTACTTGATTCCGCCCCTTAGAAATTAAATAAGATATATGCTAAAATTTGAAGAGGAGTTTGGATTTTTAGGTTATGTCGAAGACTTCTCAGTGACCAGCAGACTAATAACACTATATTTATAATAATTTGAAACTAGATTTACAGAGCTATTTTTATATTTCAATAAATGGAAAATTGAAATTATATTTACAAGTAGTACCAAAATGACAATTCTGCCCCACTCATGCAAAATCCTGCATAAAAATCCCTACCTCGAGAGCAAAATGCAAACGGACGGCATTCCTATTGATCATAGGGTAAAAACAAGAATTATGTCTTTCGCACGGAGCATAAGTCAGTCTCTACAGGACATCTTAAAGAGAGGTGTGCCTACGTCCGAGATTGAAATAAATAAAGATATGGCATCCAGAAGAAATAAGATGGATCAGTTCCAGGATTTCTGTCTGGAGAATGAGGAAGATTTGGAAGATAACACCCCCACCCCCCAAAAGCAGCATCAGTGCTGCAATGCCCCCAACTTGGTGCAGATGGATGAGCACACCCGGCAGTGTCAAAATTGTGGGATGGAGCAAGTCCAACGATTTGAGCATCAACCAAGGGACCTGAAGACCACCTGCGGCTACCCACTCAAGAGGAAGAAGGGACATTTCTGCAAGAGCAAGCCCGGGAAGGATGGTCTCTGCTGGAGACATGAAACGCAACCACGCGAGACAGAAGAAGAGGACACCATTCCCGTCGAGGGTAAGATGGTGGTTGAAGAGACCATGAAGACCCTCTCTCAAATAGCTAAGGATGTTGGTCTGAGGGGGATCAGCAGGAAAAGTAAGGAGGCCTTGGTGAAGCTCATCGAGGAGAAAACCACCCGTAAATTTGCCCGTAAGGAAGTCTTCAGCAAGAAGCAGCTGAAAGCACTTGCCAAGAATCGCGGCCTCACCAAGTTCTCCCGCCTCAAGAGAGAGGATCTCATTCAGCTGGTCGAAGAAGATATCAGAAATGCCCCAGTCGAGGCTGAGATCAAGGTCACCGATATGCGTCAAGCGCTGAATGGTGTATTTGGCACGGTTGCCATTGAACCCGTAAAGTCGCATGACGTGACCACATACCTCAAAGTAAGTCGGATCACGATCTTCACCACCATCTCAGATGCTCTCGCCAAGAAGAAGGAATTGAATGTGCACTTAGTGCTCCTAGCAGAAATGATGAAGACCAACCCCGCGACCGGAGAAAATATCTACATCACCCCTTACTTCCGATCAGCTCTTGCTACCCTCACCCAATCATCCGACCTCGAATTAAAGATTGCCTTCATGATGGAGAAGATCAAGAAAAATATGGCTAAGTACATGCGTGAAGGGAGCGGATGGACTTTCGGACACGTCGTGAAGCTAGAAATCCACCTCAACCAATTCAAGCCACTCAAGGGCAGATCCTTCATACCACTCCCACAGAAGCTGAATCAGAAGAAAGCCATCATCAATGTGAGGAATGAGGATGATCGTTGCTTCCAGTGGGCAGTCCTATCAGCGCTTCACAATACTGAGGTGGATCGTAAGCATACCAACCGAGTGACGCAGTACAAACCATGGGAAAAAGAGCTCAACTTCGAAGGCATTGACTTTCCAGTCTCGCTCAAGGCGATCGATAAATTCGAGAGGCAGAATCCCACCATCAACGTTAACGTCTTTGGCTTCGATGGTGTAAAGAAGGGTGAAGATGGGGAAGAGGATCTTCAGATCTATCCCCTCAGAATATCCAAGAATACGGGCTCCCCTCACGTAGATCTTCTCTTCCTGACCCACGAAGACAAGCAGCATTACTGCTGGATTAAGATCCTTTCACGACTCCTAGGCTCCCAAGTGACTGAGCACGGTCATAAGCTTTTCTTCTGCCGAAGATGCCTCAGCCATTTTTCCAGGCAAGATATTTTGGACGAGCACATGGAATATTGCAGTCAGAAAAGCCGTCAGGATCGAGATGCCAGAATAAGGGACCACCATAGCCTTCCACAACCACGAAAAGACGATGAGAGTCAACTTCGCGATTTACGCGGATTTCGAGTGCTTCACGGAGAAGCTCAGCACCTGCCAACCGGATCCATCACACTCCTACACGAAGGCCTACCAGCTTCAGCGACCATCAGGCTTCTGCTATTACGTGAAGTACGCTCATGGGGACTACAAAGATCGGGTCATCTATTGCGGTGAGGATGCAGCCAAGAAATTCGTGGTATGGAGGAGGAAATGCAGACCATTGGTAAGCTATACAAGGAGAATAAGCCCATGGTGATGACCGACGAGGACAAGGAGAGCTTCGTAGAAAGCACGCACTGCCACATTTGCGGGGACGAATTGGGATTGGATAAGGTTCGGGATCACGACCATCTTACTGGGAAATATCGTGGCGCAGCAAACAACGAGTGCCATCTAGACTTTCAGCTCCCGAAGCACGTCCCCATCTTCTTCCACAACTTGAATGGGTATGATTCCCACATCTTCTTCAAGGAGTTTGGATTCTCTGAGGGTAAGATCAACTGCATCCCCAATACCGATGAGAAGTATATCAGCTTTTCCAAGAAGGTGGGAGATCTAGAAATGAGATTCGTCGATTCGCTGCTCTTCACGCTTAGCTCGCTGGATAAGCTAACCAAGAATCTCACCCCCGACCAATTCAAGACCATGAAGGCGAGATTCGGCAATCGTCACGAGCTGATGATTCGGAAGGGAGTTTTTCCCTACGATTATATGGATGGGGAGGCCAAGCTGGAAGAGACTCAGCTTCCACCCAAGGAAGCCTTCTACCGCACTCTCTCCGGGGAGAGCATCACCGACGAAGACTACGCGCACGCTCAGAAGGTCTGGGAGGCCTTCGAATGCAAGACCCTATGAGATTATCACAATTTATACCTAGAAACCGACGTCTTGCTGCTCACCGACATCTTCGAAAATTTCAGGGATATCAGCCAGACTCACTATGGGCTTGATCCTGCCAACTACTTCACATCACCCGGATTGTCTTACGACACCGCCCTCAAAACCACTGGGCAAAGATTGGAGCTTCTCTCCGATCCGGACATGCTGCTAATGTTTGAGAGGGGCACCAGAGGAGGAGTCGCCATGATCTCTCATCGTCACGCTCAGGCTAATAATCCCTACATGAGCACGTACGACGCCTCTCAGCCCACCAAGCATCTCACATACATTGACGGCAATAATCTTTACGGATGGGCAATGTCGCAGCCTCTCCCCACAGGAGATTTCGAATGGGTGGAGCCGGAGGAGATCGATGAGATCATGGAATATCCCGATGACCATGAATATGGGGCCATGGTAGAATGCGATCTCGAATATCCGAAGTATCTTCACGACGCCCACAACGACTACCCTCTCGCGCCCGAGAACGTGGAGATCAACAAAGTTCGCAAGCTGGTGCCTCATCCATGCAAGCGTGAGAAATACGTCCTCCACTATCGAAATCTGAAGATGTATGGGGAGAGGGGAATGAAGCTCATCAAAGTCCATCGGATCATCAGGTTCAGGCAATCCCCATGGCTCAAGAAATATATCGACCTAAATACCGCTCTCCGCGCCAAGGCAAAGACCGACTCCGAGAGGGATTTCTTCAAACTCATGAATAATTCGGTCTTCGGTAAGACCATGGAGAGTATCCGGAAGCGCGTAGACGGCAGGCTGGTCACCACCGAAAAGCAGGCCCTGAAGCTCGTGGCGAAGCCCAATTTCGATCGTAGAGTGGTCTTCACCGAGAATCTAGCACCCATCCATATGAAGAAGACCAAGCTGAAATTCGATAAGCCAGTCTACCTAAGAGCCTGCATCTTGGATATTTCGAAGCTTCTCATGTACGATTTCCACTATTGATTCATGAGGAAGATGTACGACGATAAGGCTCGACTTCTCTTCACCGACACAGACAGTTTGGTCTACGAGATCCAGACCGACGACTTCTACCAGGATGTCACTCCACACGTCCAGGAAAAATTCGATAGGTCCAACTACCAAGACGAGCATTCCTCTGGCATCCCCACTGGTGTGAATAATAAGATCCTCGGAAAATTCAAGGATGAGTGCTCTCGCAAGGCTATGACCGAATCCGTGGGGCTCCGAGCGAAGCTATACGCTTTCAAGGTGGATGATGGTGAGATCACCAAGAAGGCGAAGGGAGTCACCAAGAGCGTCCGCGAGCACAGCATCGCCTTTGAGGACTACAAGCGATGCCTCACCACCCAGCAAGAAATCCATCGTCCAATGAATATCCTCCGGAGCCATCTCCATCAGATATTCGCCGAGCAGATCAACAAGATCGCGCTTTCCGCCAAAGACGACAAGCGTCACATCCTCCCCGATGGCATTAGCACCCTTGCCCACGGACACTATCGAATCACCCATGGCTAAGCCCCTCTGCACTTAGTAGGCTCTGACGGGTGCGGATGCCCATCTCTCCTTAGCAGGCTCATACCCCACCACATTGCTGATCATATATATAAATGGGTAAAAGTAGACGCTCATGCAATCCTGCAAGCTTCGTCAGACATATCCACAAGGGACAGGAATATCTGAATGAATGTAAGCAGAAGATAGCTCTCTATGAGAAACGATGCCAGCTCAGAGCCCGCTTGGATAAGAAGAAGATCCAAGATCAGACTCTGAGTGGTCCGTACACCCATCTCCCTCTCTATCGTTTTGCAGCCTCTGACGGATGCGGATGCTCATCCAGACTGACCATACTTAGATAAATGAGCAGCATACGAGTGCACAGCATCCTCCTCCCCCACCAGCCCCTTTCGAATCTAGATTTGGAGGAAGCTACCAAGACTATTCATATCCCCCACTTCAGAGGGGTATTCATGCGCAATGCCTTACCACCCACCCCACACCCCATCGAATGTGGCATCCTGAATCACAACGATCGCAATGATCCTGGCACGCACTGGACGTGCTGGCATAAGCATGGAGGACTCAAAGTCTACTTCGATCCCTATGGCCTACCCCCACCCAACGAGATCATCGACTATCTGAGACCGGAGATTCGATATAATACCGATGAGCTTCAGCGGCGCGGTGACGTGGTCTACGGACACTTTTGCTTGCACGTATTGAAGCTTCTTTCGGAAGGTCGGACGCTCAACCATCCGCTTTCATCTGCGTGAGGAATAAATAAATGGATTATCAAGAGTACGGTCTCAACTTGATGAATTCCAAATCTTCTTCATTCTCCAAAAAGAAATCCTGTAACTGATCCATCTGATTTCTTCCGGATGTCATCTAAAAGGAAAAATTTTCATGATCACGATCATGAAAATTTGCCCGAAATTAAGCAGGATTTTAGCATGGGGGGTAGCAATAAGTCAAGCTGGATTCTGCATGGTTTGACCGACGGGTAGCCTTAACTTCTGTTGCTTGGCCATGCAGGATTTCCCAACGCATGCTCAAACGACGACCCTCACACCTTTCATATCCTTGAGGGCAAAATGCAAACGGACGGTATCTCACACCTTTCTTATCCTTGAGGGCAAAATGTAAACAGATGGCATCTCACACCTTTCTTATCCTTGAGGGCAAAATGCAAACGGACGGTATCTCGCACCGTCACACCTTTCTTATCCTAGAGCGGCACCAGCCAGCCATACTTGGAGAAGACGTCAATGATGCTCAAGAGAAATTTAGAGCCTCGATTATCGCGGGCGAAGGCACTCATATCCATGAGATCGACGGCCCAGGTCTCGACAATGGATAGAAAAATCGAATACGCTAAACGCCCCTCCCAACGCCCCATAACTTTCGTTCCAATGCGCCATAGCGTTGGATCCATCGCCTCCCAACGCCCTATAGCGTTCGTTCCAACGCCCTCTAGCGTTCGTTCCAACGCACTATAGCGTCATCGGGGAGGATGTGACGCTTGTCGTCTTTGGCGGAAAGCGCGATCTTGTTGATCTGCTCGGCATAGATCTGATGGAGATGGCTCCGGAGGATATTCATTGGACGGTGGATTTCTTGCTGGGTGGTGAGGCATCGCTTGTAGTCCTCAAAGGCGATGCTGTGCTCGCGGACGCTCTTGGTGACTCCCTTCGCCTTCTTTATGATCTCACAATCATCCACCTTGAAAGCGTATAGCTTCGCTCGGAGCCCCACGAATTCGGTCATAGCCTTGCCAGCGCACTTGTCCTTGAATTTTCCGAGGATCTTATTATTCACACCAGTGGGGATGCCAGAGGAATGCTCGTCTGGGTAGTTGGACGTATCGAATTTTTCCTGGACGTGTGGAGTGATATCCTGGTAGAAGTCGTCGGTCTAGATCTCGTAGGCCAAACTGTCTGTGTCGGTGAAGAGAAGTCGAGCCTTATCGTCGTACATCTTCCTCATGAATCCATAGTGGAAATCGTACATGAGAAGCTTCGAAATATCCAAGATGCAGGCTCCTAGGTAGACTGGCTTATCGAATTTCAGCTTGGTCTTCTTCATATGGATGGGTGCTAGATTCTCGGTGAAGACCACTCGACGATCGAAATTGGGCTTCGCCACGAGCTTTAGGGCCTGCTTTTCGGTGGTTTTTCTAGTCTCCTCCCCACCCATCCTTACCGAAGACCGAATTATTCATGAGTTTGAAGAAATCCCTCTCGGAGTCGGTCTTTGCCTTGGCGCGGAGAGCGGTATTTAGGTCGATATATTTCTTGACCCATGGGTATTGCCTGAATCTGATGATCCGATGGACTTTGGTGAGCTTCATTCCCCTCTCCCCATACATCTTCAGATTTCGATAGTGGAGGACGTATTTCTCACGCTTGCCTAGATGAGGCACCAGCTTGCGAACTTTGTTGATCTCCACGTTCTCGGGCGCGAGAGGGTAGTCGTTGTGGGCGTCGTGAAGATACTTCGGATATTCGAGATCGCATTCTAGCATGGCCCCATATTCATGGTCATCGGGATATTCCATGATCTCATCGATCTCCTCCGGCTCCACCCATTCGAAATCTCCTGTGGGGAGAGGCTGCGACATTGCCCATCCGTAAAGATTATTGGCGTCAAGTTAGGTGAGATGCTTGGTGGGCTGAGAGGCGTCGTACGTGCTCATGTAGGGATTATTAGGCTGAGCGTGACGATGAGAGATCATGGCGACTCCTCCTCTGGTGCCCCTCTCGAACATTAGCAGCATGTCCGGATCGGAGAGAAGTTCCAATCTTTGCCCAGTGGTTTTGAGGGCGGCGTCGTAAGACAATCTGGGTGATGTGAAGTAGTTGGCAGAATCAAGCCCATAGTGAGTCTGGCAGATATCCCTGAAATTCTCGAAGATGTCGGTGAGCAGCAAGACGTCGGTTTCTAGGTATAAATTGTGATAATCTCGTAGGGTCTTGCATTCGAAGGCCTCCCAGACCTTCTGAGCGTGCGCGTAGTCTTTGTCGGTGATGCTCTCCCCGGAGAGTGTGCGGTAGAAGGCTTCTTGGGTGGAAGCTGAGTCTCTTCCAGCTTGTCCTCCCCATCCATATAATCGTAGGGAAAAACTCCCTTCCGAATCATCAGCTCGTGACGATTGCCGAATCTCGCCTTCATGGTCTTGAATTGGTCGGGGTGAGATTCTTGGCTAGCTTATCCAGCGAGCTGAGCATGAAGCGCAGCGAATCGACGAATCTCATTTCTTGATCTCCCACCTTCTTGGAAAAGCTGATATACTTCTCATCGGTATTGGGGATGCAGTTGATCTTATCCTCAGAGAATCCAAGCTCCTTGATTCATACCCACTCAAGTTGTGGAAGAAGATGGGGACGTGCTTCGGGAGCTGAAAGTCTAGATTGCACTCGTTGTTTGCTGCGCCACGATATTTCCCAGTAAGATGGTTGTGATCCGGAACCTTATCCAATCCCAATTCGTCCCCGCAAATGTGGCAGTGCGTGCTTTCTTCGAAGCTCGGTCATCACCATGGGCTTATTCTTTTTGTATAACTTACCAATGGTCTGCACTTCCTCCTCCATACACTCCACGAATTTCTTGGCTGCATCCTCACCGCAATATATGACCCGATCTTTGTAGTCCCCGTGAGCGTACTTCACGTAATAGCAGAAGCCTGATGGTTGCTGAAGCTGGTAGGCCTTCGTGTAGGAGTGTGATGGATCCGGTGGGCATGTGCTGAGCTTCTCCGTGAAGCACTCGAAATCCGCGTAAATCGATCGCGATCGCGAAGGGGACTCTCATCGTCTTTTCGTGGTTGTGAAAGGCTATGGTGGTCCCTTCTTCTGGCATCTCGATCCTGACGGCTTCTTTCTGACTGTAATATTCCATGTGCTCGTCCAAAATATCTTGCCTGGAAAAATGGCTGAGGCATCTTCGGCAGAAGAAAAGCTCATGACCTTGCTCCGTTACTTGGGAGCCTAGGAGTCGTGAAAGGATCTTAATCCAGCAGTAATGCTGCTTGTCTTCGTGGGTCAGGAAGAGGAGATCTACGTGAGTGGAGCCCGTATTCTTGGATATCCTGAGGGGATAGATCTGAAGATCCTCTTCCCCATCTTCACGTTTCTTTACACCATCGAAGCCAAAGACGTTAACGTTGATGGTGGGATTCTGCCTCTCGAATTTATCGATCGCCTTGAGCGAGACTGGAAAGTCAATGCCTTCGAAAATGAGCTCTTTTTCCCATGGTTTGTACTGCGTCACTCGGTTGGTATGCTTACGATCCACCTCAGTATTGTGAAGCGCTGATAGGACTGCCCACTGGAAGCAACGATCATCCTCATTCCTCACATTGATGATGGCTTTCTTCTGATTCAGCTTCTGTGGGAGTGATATGAAGGATCTGCCCTTGAGTGGCTTGAATTGGTTGAGGTGGATTTCTAGCTTCACGACGTGTCCGAAAGTCCATCCGCTCCCTTCACGCATGTACTTAGCCATATTTTCCTTGATCTTCTCCATCATGAAGGCAATCTCCAATTCGAGGTCGGATGATTGGGTGAAGATAGCAAGAGCTGATCGGAAGTAAGGGGTGATGTAGATATTTTCTCCGGTCGCGGGGTTGGTCTTCATCATTTCTGCTAGGAGCACTAAGTGCACTTTCAATCCCTTCTTCTTGGCGAGAGCATTTGAGATGGTGGTGAAGATCGTGCTCCGACTTACTTTGAGGTATGTGGTCACGTCATGCGACTTTACGGGTTCAATGGCAACCGTGCCAAATACACCATTCAGCGCTTGACGCCTATCGGTGACCTTGATCTCATCCTCGACTGGGGCATTTCTGATATCTTCTTCGACCAGCTGAATGAGATCCTCTCTCTTGAAGCGGGAAAACTTGGTGAGGCCGCGATTCTTGGCAAGTGCTTTAAGCTGCTTCTTGCTGAAGACTTCCTTACGGGCAAATTTACGGGTGGTTTTCTCCTCGATGAGCTTCACCAAGGCCTCCTTACTTTTCCTGCTGATCCCCCTCAGACCCTTATCCTTAGCTATTTGACGGAGGGTCTTCATGGTCTCTTCAACCACCATCTTACTCTCGACGGGAATGGTCTCCTCTTCTTCTGTCTCGCGTGGTTGCCTATCATGTCTCCAGCAGAGACCATCCTTCCCGGGCTTGCTCTTGCAGAACTGTCCCTTCTTCCTCTTGAGTGGGTAGCCGCAGGTGGTCTTCAGCTCCCTTGGTTGATGCTCCCTTGGTTGATGCTCAAATCGTTGGACTTGCTCCATCCCACAATTTTGACACTGCCGGGTGTGCTCATCCATCTGCACCAGGTTAGGGGCATTGCAGCACTGATGCTGCTTTTGGGGGGTGGGGGTGTTATCTTCCAAATCTTCCTCATTCTCCAGAAAGAAATCCTGGAACTGATCCATCTTATATCTTCATTTATTTCAATCTCGGACGTAGGCACACCTCTCTTTAAGGTGTCCTGTAGAGACTGACTTATGCTCCGTGCGAAAGACATAATTCTTGTATTTACCCTATGATCAATAGGAATGCCGTCCGTTTGCATTTTGCCCTCGAGGTAGGGATTTTTATGCAGGATTTTGCATGTGTGGGGCAGAATTGTCATTTTGGTACTACTTTTACACTCTTTTCATTTATTTTTTTTCTATAATCTGTAAATCATTTAATTTTATTTATTATAATTTTATTTCCAGAAGAATACATTTATAAATAACAAAATACGGAAGTTATAAATTATTTTTAGTTCATTTACATACACCCCAAATCTTACTTCCAGAATCATTATAAATTATACAAAAGTTTAATAGCAATGTCATTTTTGCAAATAAATACTGCATGTTGCAAACAAATTCTTTTTATTGCATATATTTTACTTATATATGAACATATTTCTAAGGTTATTCTTTTCTGTAAGCACTCATTTTTTATTTGATTATTCTGTACCGAAGAGACAAACTGTTACAGAATACCATCCACAGAATTCAAATTCTAGTAAACTACTGACTTCATGGAACTTTGGTACATCATGACCACAGCTTCTGTAATTTGTAATATTGGATTTATGAATTTATACTTCAAAAGACCAGAAACGCGTACAATATCAGAATTACTCAACGACAGGCCACCATCCGGAATATCTACAAGTTTTATATTCATAAGTCTGACTTTAAACATTCAGTGCATATATAAAATGTTCAAGTCAGAACATTGTCCATTTAATCCGCTTTTTTTTTCTTTACATGATGAATGAACTGTCGAAATGACCACGTATAGAAGATCTCACTGTTAAAGTTGGATTTTTTGCTGCTTGCAAGGAAGAAAAATGATAGTCGGTTCAATACGGGACTTTCGAGATAGGAACTCTTGTGTACGGCTTGAAGGCAGAAACCGTCTCCTCAAATATCAGTGAGAAGGATAATTGGATACTAGACCTATTGAATATAACTATATACCGCCTAAAACAAACGACATCAAGATGTAGTCAGGAATAAATGCCTTGTCCTTGATAAACTGGAGTTTTCTGTATCGTGTGCGTTTTTGTCACATATACATTCACTCCATATCCTTTCATTTTCATTTGTTTTTTCTATTCATTAAATTGAAGTGTACTTATAATTTGTTCTACATAACAAGTATTTAACTAAATTTTAGTTGACGAAAAACAATTAACGTGAAACGCTACAAATATATTCAATATAAATACCCCGTAGCTCAACAGTGTTAATCAATTAGTGATTCCATCTCACTGTATTGATGTATTGATTTTTTTCGTATAATAATAGAATTGTTTCAAGACTGAACGCGACTCAAAAGTCCCGTTATGAATTTTATCAAAGAAACAATAAAAAGATTGATTTTTCATTTTACTATGATTATTTATTGTGAATCTCACACAGAGAATACATTAAACTGACAATACAATCTACATAATATGAAAAGAAAGGAAATGGGGTAAATGTCAAGGAGACAACCTCCCATTTCCAGGTTAAAACGACCCAAAACAAAGCATCTAGGGGTCACCGTACGGTCTCCAACACAGTGAGGAACCTCACACCATATAGCAAGCCCTAAATGACCCCAAAAAGGCAAAAAAGTGAATAAATCAATGGAAACAAACCACATCCAATAACCCAAATATCAAGAAACTAAAATTTTATAAGAAGACAATGACAAGCCAATGACCAACAAATTCCTGACTTGGGAGTATATACTTTAACAAAAAGTTCTAGTACTGGCGCTATGTTTGTATTTGTTTTGACTTTCCCATTTTTAGATAGGGCTATTATCTAAATACCGAAATTAATTTAAATGTAGATATTGATGTCTCTATTTAGTGCAGATCAAATCAAAGCATTTGGAAGACTATTTTCCTACATATGCATAGAATTATGGAAACAAAGGGAAATTTCTCTCGTTCATATCTCTATCTCTAACTTTCGTTTCATTTGACTTTAATTTCCTTACAATCCTTTGAAAGTGTTTTATTTACCTATAATTAAGGTTCAAGAACAAATGATGAGACATTTGTAGACCTACATATAGTGCACTATGTCGGTATCATGGACTTTTACTACTTTGTAAACCAACAACAACCTGTTTTTGCAGAACACTTTGAAATTTAAGCCCATACAATTCAATAAGAACGAAAACTTTCTTTAAACGCTCCATTCGTTGAGCAGATTTTTCCTTAGTGCTCCGGAACATAGTGACCTAATGACATTTTGAAGTTTCATTTGAAATTTAAATGAAATTTGAATGTAGTTCCACTACATTTGTACTAATTTCTGTGAATTTATTTGATAGCTTGTGTCTTTGATACTTTCATAACCAGTTCTGCCGACCATTTCTTTTGAAATGCGTGCACCAAGTGAGGAGGGTTGCGGTCGACATTGTAGTCTTCCACCTGCTTTGTCTTGTTGTGTCTTTGAATTTCCCTCTTTGGAAACGAGAAACTTCGGTCGGTTATCTCCCTGTACCAAGTTAGTTATGTATACTTAAAGTGAAGATAATTTTGATATAAATTTCAAAAGAGGCTATTAAAATTATCTCCAGTTTGTAGCTGTCTCACGTCCTTGTTTTGTCTTCGTTTTTATCTGTTACCGTTTTTGCCATGTCTTTGGACTTCGATTTTTGTAGTCATCGCTTCCCTTGTTCCTTCGGTATTTTACTGCCGTTGTTTCATTATCAGATAAAACAAACCATTTACAGCACCTTCGGTATTTTGTTATTTACCACTTGGCCGATGCCTCTGTTGGTGGACTGTTAGTCCCCGACGGTAGTCTCCAACCAAGTAGCCAGTATTCGGTGCTGGCCGAATACCGATTTTATCTGGAAACTTGCAATATCAAAATTTATCAAAATTTTGTTCAAAACTCAGGTGCATCTCCCTCTTGCGTAGCTCTGTCCTAAGCCGATTTTGACTTTTCTATTTAGATCTTATTGGTACTTTGTTCTCTATCAGTCTTTACACGTATTTTGGTATGTGGATTTCAACTATTTTGATTTAATCTGCACTGATGAGACATAAGTTGTCGAAATGCGCATATACAGAAAATAAATCAACAGTAAATACAAGAATATCGAAGTTACATAATAAGCAGTAAATTTCGTTATGCTGTACACGTGTTTCAAGGAGTAACCACTCATCAGCAGCATTAGAATCAAATATTATACATTGAAAGCCATAACCCAAAAGTATTCAAAGAAGAAGTACTAATTACCAAATATATTGAATTAGGAAGCCAAATCCGGTACTGAGGACATCCACCGAGAGCAAACACGGAACAAAGCCTCAGTATTTTTACGGGGTTTGAATATTGATAAATGCTGTAAATTTCCATAAAAATCAAGGTAAATTTTTCATGTCAAACAAGTCTGACTATTGGGCTGGTGAATACCCTCGGGGACCTCTGGTCAACCAGCAGTGACATCGGCCCATTTCGGTATTTTGTTATTTCTTATTCAATCATGTCTAACGTTATTGTTTCCTGTGCCTTACGTCATTGTTTTCTGTGTTCTTGTTTTGGCTGTGTCTTTGGACTTCGATCTTTGTAAATTTCACTCCTTTGTTTCTTCGGTATTGTACTGCCGTTGTCTCTGCACCGAATAGACAAATTATCACAAATTACCATCTACATAATTCAAATTATAGTAAACTACAATCTTCATGTATTTTTGGTACACCATGACTTTGTAATATTGAATTTATGATTAAAAAAAGAAAAGACGAACAACAAACGAATTTATTGGCAGAAAAATTCAATCACATACCGCAATCCTCATGGAACTCAAGTTTATTTTTTAAGGCTGACTTTATACCTTCAGAGTATATATAAAAGTTTAATGTCATTAGAACAGTTTCAAGTTTCTCCGCATTTTACAATACGTGATGCATAATTCATTGAAATGATCATTTATTATGAATCTGACATTAAAATTACCGTCAACCGAAATATAATCTACATAGATATACTTTCTGTTAGTTGCGAGAAGCTTATTCTTGTATTTGTTTTTAATTTACCATTTTAGGCTGTGGTTATTATCTAGATGCCGAAATTACTGTAAATGTAGTTTCAATAGACCGCCGAATATTCATGTCTCTATTTAGTTCAGATCAAATCAAAGCATACATAGAATTATTTAAACAAACGTAAACTCTCGTTCATATCTCTATCTCTAACTTTCGTTACATTTGACTTTAATTTTCTTACAAAACAACGGCAGTAGAATACCGAAGGAACAAAGCACAAGATTACACAAATCAAAGTCCAGAGACAAGACAAAAGCAAGAACACCAAAAGACGGAAGACCAAAGACACCATATGCCCACAAAACACACGAACATTACATATACAACACAAAAAACTAAAGCACTAACAGTGTGAACTCTCAATAAACAAGAGTGACATCAGGTGCTCCAGAAGGGTAAGCATGTCCTGCTCTGTATACAGCACCCGTCACACGGTCAGTGAGGCATATGTTTTGAAAGATCTATCAGGTGACTGATTGGTTATTGTCATTTTCTTACCCTGAGACAAAACCAATTGACAAATGACTAAATACCGAAGTTACTGTGAATTTAAATACTGCATATGCGCATTTCGACAACTTGTGTCTCTTCAGTGCAGATAAATTCTAAACGTTTGGAAGACCATAAACTCAAAGATGTTTAAAAACTGATAGAGAACAAAAAACCAATATGATCAAAATGTAAAGCCAAAATCAGCTAAGGACAGAGCTTTGCATGAGGGAGATACTCCTTAGTTTTCAATAAAATTTACAAAAAAATTATAAATTGTAAGGTTCCAAATAGAATCGGCTTTCGGGTCAGCACCGAAGTACTGACTACTGGGCTGGTGAATACCCTCGGAGACTAACAGTCCACCAGCAGTGGCATCGACCCAGTGGTAACAAATGACTAAATACCGAAGTTACTGTGAATTTAAATTAGCATATGCGCATTTCGACAACTTATGTCTCTTCAGTGCAGATAAATTCTACAATTCTAAAATTTGGAAGACCATAAACTCAAAGATGTTTAAAAACTGTTGAAATGTTTTAATTATCTATAACTAAGGATCAAGAACAAATGATGAGACATTTGTAGAAGGACATATTGTCAGTATCATAGATTGATTATCTCAAATTGTGATGCATCTGAATTGCCGTATCTTATTTTTTATTTTAGATTTCCTCTTTCTACACTCTTGATTTGGTATGTTTCCCGATGTTTTATTCAAATGTCAAAACTTCCTGTAGAAGGCGGACGATTTTATATTTGACTTCAATATTTCTGCAGAGATATAATTTTACTTCCAAATGCTTTGATTCGATCCACTGAAAGCAAATTAACAGTAACGTCATTTTCAATTTATTATTATTATTTATTATTATTTTCATTCCACCAATTTTGAAATCATTACCGCTTATACAAGCGAAAAAATCTTTGAAGAAAAAAATGTTGACGGGCAGACAGACAGACGCACAGACAGATGGATAGATAGACGGACAAAGTGAAAACTATAGGGCACCAGCATTTTGATGCTGGCTCTAGCGATGCTCAATTTTCAACCCCGTACAATTAAAAATGTACAATTAAAGAAATCATGTTCCTTGATGTGAAGAATGGTAATTTCTGCACCAGCATGACCACCGAGCCGATGCCCCGGCTGGTGGACTGTTAGTCCCTGAGTTTATTCACCAACCCAGTAAGTTAGTCCTTTGGTGCTGACCCGAAAGCCGATTTATTTTGAAACTTGCGATATCTAAATTTTATGAAATTGTGTTTAAAACTAAGGAGTATCTCCCTTGTGCATGGCTCTGTCCTAAGCTGAATTTTGGCTTTTGCTATTTAGATCCTATTAGTTTTTTGTTCTCTATCAGGCTTAGCACATTTGTCGGTTTATGGATTTCAAAATGTTTTGATTTGATCTGCACTGAAGAGACATAAATTGTCGAAATGCGCATATACATAAATTAAATTAAAAGTAACTTCGGTATTTTTTTATTTGTCAAGATTGATGTAGAAACAAAATTTACAGGTACTTAAGTTATTTCTGTATTTCTGGTTGAAACATCATAATAATCCATCAAAGGTTTAAAGTAGGTAAATAATTTTTGGCTTGAATTTGATTCAGGAATTTCAGAGGAGAAGATGAAAATGTGATTTTTCCCAGGATCCAATGTTAAACCTAAGTTCCGCGCTGGTGGCCATCTTTTTTTACCGGATCCAAACTAAATGAGCATTCTTTGTTAAGGACCTTGAGTAGATCATTCCTGTGAAGTTTGGTTGAATTTGTTTCAGCAGTTTCAGATGAGAAAATGAAAATGTGATTTTTCCATACATCATTCCTGTACAGTTTGGTTGAATATGCTGCAGTGGTTTTAGAGGAGAAGATGAGAATGTGAAAAGTTAATGGACGGACGTCGGACGACGGACGACAGACGCAAAGTGATGGCAATAGCTCACACTGAACCTTCGAATCAGGTGAGCTTAAAAGTGAACTATTATAATTATGTTTCTAATTTACAATATATTTATTCAGTTTTATAAATATAATGTTTAAATGCAAAGGTTTTTTTTATTCGTTATTGGTTAATAATGTTATTCTTTTTTGTGTTCTTTATATTTTGTTTGCTTAAACAAGCCTCCTAAATATTAAAGATTCTAATGCGACATTTATATAACGGAAGTTTTGATTGGTCAAAACTGAACCTGAACGGCAAATCCACCTTCTACATAAATTGGAAAAAAGAAGGTTCCCTGTTTAGTCTCGTTCTTAATATGGTTTTAAATACACTGGTTAAAAATAGGACATGAAATCGTTAAATGCATTAGAATCGCAATAACAGTATTGATTTGACTGTAAAGGCTCCGCTACGCGTCGCCTGTAAACTGCATTTCGACCGTCAAATCTACGATTGACGCCCTCAAGTATTCAAATAATGTACTGTTATTGCTTAATTAACATATGGTTAAATATATGTTTAAATTTGAAGTGGATAGTGAATTTTTAGGCTATGTTGAAGACTTTACCTTGGCCGGCAGACTAATAAACACTTACTTCATAACAAAGATAGAATTACAGATTAATTCTTATATTTCAACCGCCGTTTTTCATCATATTTGCATTCCTTTTATATCATTTATAAAACTTGCAATATCTGAATTTAAGAAAATTTGTTAAAAACCCGGGGGGTCTCTGTCTATATATTGGTATAAACAGACGTACCGCTGGAATGGGTCACTTTTTTGACAAGTCAGATATATCAATGGGGTACAATTTTCATCACTCTGTTATATCAATGTGTATATATTTTGGCATACCATTATAAAGAATCATGTTTGTGTTACATTTAATCTTAATTACTGAGATTAAATGTAACAAAAATTAACCGAATTATAAATTATTTTGCAAAAACAATGTCAATTGTGCAATATTTGCACTGGCAACAATAAAACATAAATAGAGAACAATATTTGATTGGGTCCGGATTTTCAACGGAAATATATGAATCGGTATGGTTATCAAAACCATTGAATATATGAATGGGGGGTGTTTTGAAAATCTCAGCCGTACGTCTGTACCCAAAAGTATAGGTTGAGACCCCGGGTTAAAAATTAAAGAGTATCTCCCTCTTGCATAACTCTGTCCTTAGCTGAATTTGGCTTTTCTGTTTAGATCCCTTTTTTGTTGTTGTTGTTGTTCTCTTCTTTTCTTTTAGTGGACTTCCAAATATTTTGATTTGATCTGCACTGATGAGACATAAGTTGTCGAAATGCGCATATGCAGAAAATAAATTAACAGTGACTTCGGTATTTTGTACTTTACATTCACCCTTGTAACATTTGCTGAATCATTATCAGATAAATAAACCGTATTTACAGCAACTTCGGTATTTTGTTATTTATTACCACTGGGCCGATGCCTCTGTTGGTGGACTATTAGTCCCCGAGGGTAGTCACTGGCCCAGTGGTCCAGTACTTCGATGCTGGCCCGAATACCGATTTTAACTGGAAACTAGCAATATAAAAATTTAACAAAATTTTGATCAAAGCTCAGGTGTATCTCCCTCTTGCATAGCTCTGTCCTTAGTCGATTTTGACTTTTCTATTTAGATCTTATTGGTAATTTGTTCTCTATCAGTCTTTACACGTATTTTGGTATGTGGATTTCAAATATTTGTTGATTTAAGCTGCACTGATGAGACATTAGTTGTCGAAATGCGCATATGCAGAAAATAAATCAACAGTAGATGCAACAATACGAAGTTGTATAATAAACAGTAAATTGTGTTATGCTGTACACGTGTTTCAAGGAGTAACCTCTCATCAGCAGCATTAGAATCAAATATTAAACATGGAAAGCCATAATCCAAAAGTAGTCAATTAAGAAGTACTCATTACCAAATATATCGAAATACGAAGCCAAATCCGGTACTAAGGACATCTACCGAGTGCAATACACGGAGAAAAGCCTCAGTATTTTTATGGGGTTTGAATATTCATACAAGCAGTAAATTTCTATAAAAAGCAAGGTCAATTTTTCATGTCAGACAAGTCTATTGGGCTTGTGAATAACCTCGGGGACCTCTGGTCCAACAGCAGTGACATCGGCCCACTTCGGTATTTTGTTATTTCTTATTTAATCATTCTGCACCGAATAGACAAATTATCACAAATTACCATCTACAGAATTCAAATTATAGTAAACTTTAGTCTTCATGTAACTTTGGTACACCATAACTTTGTAATATTGAATTTATGATTAAAAAAAGAAAAGACAACAAGAAACATATTTAATGAGGGAAAAATTCAATCACAGACCGCAATCCTCAAGGAACTCAAGTTTATTTTTTTAATGCTGACTTTATACTTTATACTTTACTACCGGATTTGACATGTTCAAATGTTTATCCTCCATAAACTGTCTATTATGCAAAAGAACATTCATGCTTGTTTGTAATAATGTTTGTCAAACCCATAATACTCATGTGGTTGTACAATAAAATATGTTATGTTATGTTATGTTCAACACGGCGGGTGTCTTATAAGAAGCAGGAGATGCTTACTCTACCGGTACACCTGATCTCATCCATAGTTTTTATTGGGTCGGTGTTGTTCAACTGTATGTATGTCTTTATTTTTCTTTTTTTGTCCCGTACTTAAGTGGTGTCCTTGTTTCTAAGTGTTTCCGATATTGCCATTGTCCATGGATTGTTCGTTCTTTTGATTGACGGTTCGGTTCTCACTTACTTTTATACCTTCAGAGTATATATAAATGTTTAATATCATTAGAACAGTTTCCGGTTTCTCCGCTTTTTTTCAATACGTGATGCATAATTCGTCGGAATGATCATTTATAATGATTCTGACTTTGAAATTACCGTCAACTGACAATACAATCGATATATTTTTTACCAAAACTTTCTGGTAGTGGCGCGAAACTTATTCTTGTATTTGTTTTTAATTTACCATTTTAGGCTGTGGTGATTATCTAGATACCGAAATTACTGTAAAAGTAGCTTCAATAGGCCGCCGAATAGTCATGTCTCTATTTAGTTCAGATCAAATCAAAGCATAGGCTATTTACCAAAATATGCATAGAATTATCTAAATAAAAGGAAACTCTCGTTCATATCTCTATCTCTAACTTTCGTTTCATTTGACTTTAATTTTCTTACAAACTGTTGAAATGTTTTAAGGGTCAAGAACATTTGTAGAAGGACATATTGTCAGTATCATAGATTGATTATCTCAAATTGTGATGCATCTGAATTGCCGTATCTTATTTTTTATTTTAGATTTTCTCTTTATACACTTTTGGTTTGGTATGTTTCCCGATGTTTTATTTAAATGTCAAAACTTCCTGTAGAAGGCGGACGATTTTATATTTGACTTCAATACTTCTGAAGAGACATAATTTTACTTCCAAATGTTTTGATTTGATCTCCACTGAAGAGACTTAAGCTGTTGAAATGCGCATATGCAGAAACTAAATTAACAGTAACATTATTTTCAAGCTCAAGACCAATTCTGAAATCATTACCGCTTATACAAGTGAAGAAATCTTTGACGAAAAAATGTTGACGGACAGATGGACAGACGCACAGACAGATGATCAGATAGACGGACAAAGTGAAAACTATAGGGCACCAGCATATTGATGCTGGCCCTAACGATGCTCAATTTTAAACCCCGTACTACAATAAAAGAAATCATGTTCATTGATGTAAAGAATGGTAATTTCTGCGCCAGCATGACCACTGGGCCGATGCCCCGGCTGGTGGACTGTTAGTCCCTGAGGTTACTTACCAACCCAGTAGTCAGTCCTTCGGTGCTGACCCGAAAGCCGATTTATTTTGAAACTGCAATATCTAAATTATGTGAAATTGTGTTTAAAACTAAGAGAGTGTCTCCCTTGTGCATGGCTCTGTCCCGAGCTGAATTTTGGCTTTTGCTACTTAGATCCCATTAGTTACTTGCTCTCTATCAGCCTTAGCACATTTGTCGGTTTATGGATTTCAAAATGTTTTGATTTGATCTGCACTGAAGAGACAAGTTGTCGAAATGCGCATATACAGAAACTAAATTAAAAGTAACTTCGGTATTTTTTCATTTGTCAAGATTACTGTAGAACCTAAATTTACAGGTTTTATTTCTGGTTGAAACATTATAATAATCCATCAAAGGTTTACAGCAGGTGAATATTTTTTGACTTAGCATAGTATGTTACGAATTGCCTTTGCTATCATTTCAGTTTGATTTTGTAATTTTATATATTTAATGAAATTAAAGCAACAATAACTTATCTTATAGTTAGTTCCAAATATAAATTATCTTTTAAATTGATCAAAGTACAATGAAAAATAGCATACCGATATTCAAATTATATGTCAACAGCAGAACATGTAGATCTAGTATAATGTAGACTAGTCTAACGTAAGCAGTGAGATCGTATGTAAGTCATGATACTGTTCCCACAACTACTGATGGCGAACACAAAATCTACGAGTGTTCGTCCTCAAATGAAATTAATATATCAACAGCTGTTCATATAAAATTTATTGCTAAACTGCTTTTTCTTCAGTTTTTTCTTTCCTTTTCAGCTGTGGTTGCCCGTGTGAAAACTTATTACTCAATTTATTTTATATTCTAAGATTTTTGTTTACAACAAGTACCAATAAAATCTTATTTGTTTTGTTATCATTTTTTCCACATGCCAATGATGAATCATCTCAATTTTTGTTTCATTTTAACCAGTTATTGAACAAAAGGGTGCATTATTTGTCCGGCGCTCAGAGGTGTGCATGGTACTTTATTATTCTAATTTTTTAAAATTTATTCTTGAAATAGCAGTTGCTTATCTTGGTCATTTTTACGTAAAAACAGTATTCATTTTGTCAGTCTATCTTCTACTGATTTTAAACCTACAAAATATTGTAAACAAACATCAATTGCACATATAGAATACAAGTAAGTATGTTTGCTGCTTTGATTTCATATTTGACATATATACCAAATAGTTGCTATTGAGGTCAAATATTTGCTAACGTGGTACAATATTTATTCGGATCACACCTTCAAAGGCCTTTTTTGCAGAACCTTTGAACATACAGCGTAAAGGTGATTATTTTCGCGGGTGTCTGATTTTCGCTTTATTCGTGGTTAATCTATTTCAAATATTCAGGTTTGGCTGATGGTAAGATATGACGCCCTTTTACTTAAGATATAGAGCTTTATTTTCATTTATGGCCGTTAATTTTTTATTTTCTTGATCTGTAATATATTGTTTGGTCTCCAGCTCTATGAGTAACATTTATTTTGCATGTTCACTATTAATTTTAGAATTTGTAGGCATTTCTTATGCCCTTTAACCTTTTATATGATCTTCAGTGTTTCATCTGCTTTTACATCCAAAATGGACATATTGCACATGGTATCAAAAGCTATTAAGAATACCATTTTCTGAGAAAACATCAGATTTGCTATGCCACAAATGGATTTTGATCAGATGTAAAGAAAGATGAATCCATAAAACAAAAACATACTAACAGTAGTTTATTATTAAAGCACAATTTGAAAGAAATAAAATAACATAGTTCATTTTCCTGAATGCATTCTCTCAAAACATTTGATTTTCGACACTTTTTACCATTTGTCCTCGTATTTGATTGGAGGTTACTCCTTGAAACACGTGTACACGTTTTTTATGCAACTTCGGTATTTTTTGTATTTTGAACCATTGGGCCGATGCCACTGCTGGTGGATCAGAGGTCCCCGAGGGTATTTACCAGCCCAATAGCCAGGCTTATTTGACATGAAAATTTTACCTTGTGTGTTATAGAAATTTACCGTTTTATCAAAATTCTAACCCCTCAAAAATACCAAGGCTTCATTCTGTGTATAGCACTCGGTAGATGATTTGGCTTCCTATTTCGATTTATTTGGTAATAAAAACTTCTTTTTTACAACTTTTGGATTATGGCTTTCGCCCTTTTCTGGATCCAAACATCAACATTGACTCTAGTAAAATAAAAACTAAAGTTTATGATAAAAGGGATGATTTTGATTTTACTATTACTTATTTCCCCTTTCTTGACGGCGACGTTACCCTACGGAGTGTATATGTCTCAACTTGTACGATTCGCTCGCATTTGTTCTAGCCTTGATAATTTTAATGAGCTTAACCTTACTTACAAACTTTTACAACAAGGTTACAGATTTCATAAATTATTAAATACTTTTAAGAAGTTTTACAGAAGATATGAACATTTGATATCTAGATATGACGTGACTCGCAAACAGCTAATTACAAAGGGCATTTCTCATCCTCGATGTTATTGAAATGCTGTTAAAAATGTCAAAAACGGATGAATAATCCAGAAAAACTGGGACGTAGCTTACATTCTTTACGTAATAGTGGATATCGACGAAATATTCTGAACAAATCCGTTAAATTGGCTTTGGATTCTAGTGACCCGAAGACTTTACATATATACTGGCCTCTCACTGATACTGCTGATGTCTACTGAAATACATGAAGACTCTTTACCAAACCCTTCGGTGAGTTTTGAGTTTGATTTTTCTTCCGTAGTGCGACAGCGTTTTACCAGCAGACTAGATTTCTTGAGCTAGCCGGCAGTTTAGCGGCGAGCACTCTTTGACTCTTCTTTCAAAATTAGGTTTTGTCATAAGCTTTTTCTGTTCCAAGATAGTGGTCATTGAGTTAGCAGTCTACCTGTATTGGGTTTTATTCGCATGTTTATGATACTATAGGGAAACAGGATAGAGAAAGGGGAGGTTTGGGTACCCATAAACCGGTTTAACCCTACCACTGGCTTTTGCTAGTGCCGGTACCAAGTCCGGCTATCCCGAGTTCCTATCGTTATTTATGTTTGTCTCTTGTTTTCATTATGGTTTTTCTGGTGCGGTTTGCTTTTGAATTGTGGCATGTGATTGTGGTTCCTGGCCATTGTAGGTGTTTGCTCTTATCCTGCTTATGTAATTCCATATTATTTGATTTTAATGCTGCTGATGAGAGGTTACTCCTTGAAACACGCGTACATCATAACGAAATTTACTGTTTTTTATGCAACTTCGGTATTTTTTTTGTATTTTCAACCATTGGGCCGATGATACTGCTGGTGGACCAGAGGTCCCCGAGGGTATTCACCAGCCCAATAATCAGACTTGTCTGACATGAAAATTTTACCTTGCGTGTTATAGAAATTTACTGTTTTATCAAAATTCTAACCGATTAAAATACCAAGGCTTCATTCCGTGTACAGCACTCGGTAGATGTCCTTGGTACTAGATTTGGCTTCCTATTTCGATTTTTTTGGTAATAAAAAATTCTTTTTTTTACAACTTTCGGATTATGGCTTTCCATATTATTTGATTTTAATGCTGCTGATGAGAGGTTACTCCTTGAAACACGTGTGATCACGTGTACAGCATAACGAAATTTACTGTTTTTATGCAACTTCTTAAAAATACCAAGGCTTCATTCCGTGAATAGCACTCGGAAGATGTCTTTGGTACTGGATTTGGCTTCCTATTTCGATTTATTTGGTAATAAGTACTTTTTTCACAACTTTTAGATTATGGCTTTCCGTATTATTTGATTTTAATGCTGCTGATTAGAGGTTACTCCTTGAAACATGATCATTGTGTACAGCATAACGAAATTTACTGTTTTTTATGCTACTTCGATATTTTTGGTATTTTGAACCATTGGGCCGATGTCACTGCTGGTGGACCAGAGGTCCCCGAGGGTATTCATCAGCCCAATGGTCAGACTTGTCTGACATGAAAATTTTACCTTGTTTGTTATAGAAATTTACTGTTTTATCAAAATTCTAACCGATTAAAAATACCAAGGCTTCATTCCGTGTACAGCACTCGGTAGATGTCCTTGGTACTAGATTTGGCTTCCTATTTCGATTTTTCTGGTAGTAAAAAAATTCTTTTGTTTTACAACTTTCGGATTATGGCTCTCCATATTATTTGATTTTAATGCTGCTGATGAGAGGTTACTCCTTGAAACACGTGTGATCACGTGTACAGCATAACGAAATTTACTGTTTTTATGCAACTTCAGTATTTTTTGTATTTTAAACTAAAAGTGAATTAATGCTTTTTATAAGGCCTTTGCTGATTATAAGAAAAAATGTATTGCGTTAAAATTAGATAAAACAAGATAACAATTAACGCCTACAATCACCGAACATTTAAAAACAACATTTTAAAGTTTGCTACAATTAAAATCAGTTGATCATATGTTTGAGTTTTTTATTGATACTATTTTTGTCTGGTGTGAATCTGTTATTAATTTGCAGCAAGTTGTTAAGCCAATGACCACGAATTGTGTACCTCTAATCACAGACTTGTTCTTATATTGCTACGAGGCATGGATACTACGGCCCTGACAACGTACGAGTCGTCAAGAAGAAAAAGGATTCATACTGACACGTCTTATCTTGCAGATGAAACTGCAATCTGCATGAAATATACGTTAGCTGATACATCGCTGTATCAACTTGTTCAACTACTGAATTTTCTTTGAAACTATCTACGTCGATTGTCTACAGTCTGTGACAGGCTTCAAGCATATCGTGAGACTATCCATTACCGAATTGAGATGAATCGATTGTGGAAACCTAAAAATTCAAAAGATTTATTTGAAAATCTTCTATCCCATTCATATTCCCTGATACATCATCTCAAAACTTTAGATTATTCCACACTCCAGCATACTCTTTCATGATGAACTAAATGTATCATTTCGTATCTAGTTTTAAATCCTCATTTTTTTCAAAAACAAATTTAAAAGGGAAAGTTTGCTACGATGAAAAGCAGGTGTGCAGTATGCTTGATTTTTTAATTGATTATATATTTGTCAGATTTGAAGGAGTTATTCATCAACGGCAATACCAAAAAAACAACAATAAAAAATCCAAAAATACATGGCTATAAGGGGGTCACACACACGCAGACATGGCTATAAGGGGGTCACACACACGCAGACATGGCTATAAGGGGGTCACAC
>MJUU01039425.1:47589-70573 GCA_002080025.1 Modiolus philippinarum
TTTACTTGATTGGGTGCCCTGCAAATAAATCCAGGCCTATGGGAACATAAGATGATGATGCATTCAAAATCTTTGATCCCGAAAGCCTAGTGACCTTTGGCTAAATCTTTAAAGCATCGGTAATTAGCAAAAGAGTAATCCCCCTCTCGATTACTCTGAATGCAAGCGCAAAAAATACCTTAAGTCTTTGTTGGATATCGTGGATCTTTGCACTGTGACCTATTAAGCTGTATATAACGTTTTGCGAGACGAAATGTTGACGCAATAAAACTAGGCTTCGTCATTAACGGGTGGTACACTCATCTTCAACGCAAACTTCTATAAATAAACAATGCCATTTTAACAACCAAGGTTACCAACGGTATTTGCAAGTTGACTGCCACTACCGCAAAGTTGCTAGGGTTAGTGTTAACATCTCCATCTTCAAAAAAAAAACAAACAAACAAACAAACAAACAAAAACAAGTACGGCCGTAAGCGACGTCACCAAGTTGAGAAGAGTTGAGAAGGGAGCCTACAAGGCTTATGGAAATGCCCTTTACAAATTGCCGTGCCGCAGCAACTCCAAAGGACCGTAGTTACACAATCATTATCTTTGGCAGCGGCAATACACCATTCATAACTTTGAGAAGCGCTATTAATAACTACATGTAATTAATCAAAATGTCACAATCACAAAAGGAAAGTCTCATGGAGTACCAGGTCCACAGTATAAAACCCAAGCCGGTGCAAATCTCAACAACGTAGGTGCCTACATCCGCATCAGTATCTAGACCAAGGCTATTTTTTTCGCCAGAGCTACATTTGGTCGGAGGCTTGCTTAAAAACGATGGACGTACCTAAGAAAACTCATATCTGGTTACCCTCGCACAAAACGTCAACATGTGCCGCTTTTGTATGATTAGGCTTCAGACTCTCCAGTCTGTAACAGGCGTTTTGGGAATGCTCAGCTACCCTAATGACCCCTCCAGGATCAAAGATTCAAATATTCACTGGATGAAGCAGACAACAAAAGATTCGAAGTATGGAATGGATACATCATCACCAACCCCGCTAGTAAGGAGTAGAAAAAAAGAAGGGAAAACTCGTATGAAAAAGCCGATCAATAGACTAATCAGTTCATTGGCGCCTGACTCCTGAAAACGGAGGTGACAAACCTCGATGATTCATCGTTGCAATCGTAACAATGATCAATAAAGGGCTACCCCTAGCGCAACATGATACGACCGCAGCATGTCGACCGCTGAAATTTGAATAAGTGAAATATAAAGTGAGTATGGACATACTATAGAGCTTGACACAATAATTACATGGAAACAATAAGGAGGTTGACCCAGTAATTAGCTGGACACAAACTAGGGAAAATGAAAATTAGCCCTTATGACTCCTTATGGTTCCTCTTTGACCCCTTATAGCTCGAAAACGGTAAGAGCGACGCCAAATCTATTGCATACTACTGAAAGCTTATATCATGAGGATTCCCAAGAAAAAAAATCCCATCGAAATCCGATGAAAAATAAATGTTTTAGGTAATCTCCAAATTAGCTATCTTGGACCCGTTCTGTCCCTCATAGCTGGGTAAAGAAACAAGTCACCAAAAATCTAATAGTAGGGGGCTGTGTTAATTTTTCATAAGCAATTCATTGAAAAAACTGCATCAAAATCGGACAATTTTTTTTTTTTTGAATTCGCCACTTTTGGGCCCAATTTATCTCGGGAGCTGTACATGCTACATGAAATCTGTTGACATACCACCGATTTGAAATTTTCTCAGGAGCACACTGAAAAATCCGATTTAGAATGAAGATTCTACAAACAAATATGTGCAAACACCCAATTTTACCCCTTTTGGCCCTTTTTACTAAAACGGGAGGGGGGCAAACAACTGAAAATTAAAACCTCAGTTTACGCGTGTGCCAAGAAACAACATAATAAAATTTGATTATGATCCGTCCACTAAAACCAGAGTAATGCTGTCCACAGACGCCACCGACGCCGACGCCAACGCCATACCATTATACGACAGCAAAGTTTTTGCGGTCGTATAAAAACACATCACTGCCGTATTTGACCATTGTTTGTTGTAAAGCTTCCATTTGACTATGAACGCTTAAACGATCCCGTTGTTGATTACAGTGTTAGCATTGTTAGTATTACCCAAAATAACGCTAGAATGTTCAAGCAGGCTACAGACTTTAGTAAGTATTTCTACAACACGGTAAGTCTGTTAAGCAATAATGGCATGAAACCTCCAAATCCATCTGTCTATGTCCTATCTTTGTCATTTTTGTGAGTCACAAATCTGAGCGGTTGACAAAATCGATCATCTAATTTCAGATCCAAGCAGGATATGGGCGCAATGTGCCTTTTGTCACCAAAGCTTGTGCGCCATTGATCTTTGAAACGATCTTCCAGATATTGCCCTTTTTGTGTGTTTCGCAAGCAGTCTGTTGTTGTCAATTGGTACAATGGGATCTACCCCGAGTGATAAAGGTGCTGTAAAATCTTTCCACCTAGGTTCCCATAGCCTGTCATGTTGCAGTCTACACTAATCTTGTCCGTGACTGTCTACACTAATCTTGTCCGTGACCTCCCTTCTAAACGTCAGGAAGAAAAAGAAGCATGGACACTCAGAGCCAAATTTGAGAGAAGACATTTGGATGAAAAGTTTATCCACCACGGATATACGGCAATTCGAAAAGTTATTGATTAAACTTGCCCTTGCTGTTGATTTTGCCATTTCTGCCTTTCAAATATGATTTAATTTGTAAAAGTATCCTAGAAAAACTTATGCTTTTACTAAAGACATCATCATATTTCATTCATAAGGATTTGCATGCCGTAATCAGGCATTCATATATTTGAGATTAGTTAAGTGACCTCTACATAAGGCCAAATTACATGGGAACCAGGAGCATCATCATAGTTATTATTTATCTTCTTGGAATTGCAATAAAGGGAAGGAAAGGGTCATAGCAAACCCAAGCATTCCTTCACTTTTTAAAAGTTATATACTAAGGAAAAGGGACAGAAACCCAGTCACCATAAACATTCATCAAAGTTATTGTAATTCATCATCATCTTTGTGGCCTAATAGAAAAAAGTGTCAGCACATTGTAATTCATCACCATCTTTGTGGCCTAATAGAAAAAAAGTGTCAGCACAAAACTCATCATTCTTTTTTATCCTGCGATAGAAGAAAAGAACAAGAAGACAAAATACTCTTGACACCCGTCTACAAAATATTTATTTCGTGTATATAAGGAAAGGGTCACTCAAGTCCATTTGTCAAAATGATTTTATCACCTTCTTTTGGTGCAATAGAGAGTGATAAGGGGAAATCACACAGACTGGCATCTCTTTACCAAAGTAATATCAACTATTTTCTTTTAGGAGCCGTTTTGATTCTGAACAGAACCAATTATTTCAATACCTTAGCAATATATATTAAGTGAATTTATGAACCGTATAAATTATGAAATGACTTGTGATTTCTCATGAAGCACAAAGTGAATGATGGCTGATGACCTGATGATGCTCAATTTAGCTCATTTCACGAAGCGAGGGGGGCGTATGTCATACAACGGGCGTCGGCATCCCGTCTGAATGGTTAAAGTCCATTCCTGCCATTTGACATGTCCAACACCGACGCGGACGACGCCGACGCAAGACGACGGATAGTGATCCCTATATGTCGCCACTGAGTGAACGCAGGCGACACAAAAATGCATCGAATGCTGTCCGTGACCTACATTTTAGGCATGAGGGATTTGGTTAGGTTGATTGGTTGAAGTCCATCCCGTCCCAAATTAATCATATTGGTATGCACGATGCATTTTTGGTTGACAGCTGCAGTAAATGCTTTGGATGCAGCGTGTGACATTCATTTTATGCATGAATGAATCTGTTACAAGGAATGATTATAGTACATTTCTGTTTGCTGACATGTTCATTGCAATGAAGTGAGCTTAGAATGCTTAGGCTGCTTCTATGTTTCTGAAATGTTGACACCTGAATCTATCTCTAAGCAAATTTTCGTTTTTGGATGAATGTCACTTTTCATTGTAAGTTTGATGGGTAAAATATATGGAATAGATCATACTTTTGCATTCAGTTATGGAAGTGGACATTCGATAGATCCAAAACTCTCTTACACGGTATAAGTCCCCATACTGATACTCCATGCCAAATACAAAAGCCTCAGATGTGTGGTTCCAGAGAAAAATGTGACAAAAATTTTCATGAAGTGAAAAATATCTAAGTTCCATCAAACAGGAAGTAGTCATTCAATAGATCCAAAACTCTCTTACACGGTAAAGGTCGCCATACTGATACTCCATGCCAAATTGCAGAAGACTGGGATATGTAGTTCTTGAGAGAAAAATGTGACAGAAATTTTTGTGACGCGGACGCCGCTGAGGCATAGTGATCCATATATGTCGCCACTGCGTGAATGCAGGCGACACAATGATGCATCGAATGCTGTCCGTGACCTATATTTTAGGCATGAGGGACTTGGTTAGGTTGATTGGTTCCATTCCGTCCAAAATCAATCATATTGGTATGCATGATGCATTTTTGGGCGACAGCTGCAGTAAATGCTTTGGATGCAGCTTCTGCATGAATGAGTCTGTTAGAAGGAATGATTATAGTCCATTTCCGTTTACTGACATGTTCATTGCAATGAAGTGAGCTTAGAAGGCTTACGGTGGTTTGGGTGTCTAAAACTGCGCATCCATCATGCGCATGTGATGAAAATTGGAATTTACCATTAAAATGTAGTAAAAATGATTTTGAATAGTTCATTGATAATAAAGAAAATGAAATAGCAACATTTTTGCTGCTAGTGTGCAAAATATGTCACATTTTTGAAAAACTCTTATTTTATTAAGGGGAGATAATTCTAAAGAAATAATAAGGGGAAAATCACATTTTCATGATTTTTTTCAAAAATGTGATCGGTGACCCCATTTTTTTATTTCATATTTGCAAAGTTATTTCTTTAATACAGTTTATACTACATTTTCAGAAAAATCTATCGTTTTATTTATATAAAAAATTATAAAATCATATTTTCTCCCTATATAGACTATATTAGAAAGCTCGAAATCTTGCTATTTTCGGAAGCTTCTCCCGGAAAAACGAATTCCGCGACCTATTGATTTTTTACTAAAATTTTAAAGTGCATGTACTAAGCTTGCATTCACAGAAAAATAAGAAAAGTCTATCGTTTTGTTTTAAGTCACCCGAACTACCTTAACTTCTGTATTTTTGAGGATTTGCATTCAGTTATGTTATGTTTGTTTGCTTTGCCTTTCTTGTTGCTATATTTGTGTTACCTCTTAGTTGTTTTTGTTCTTTCTGTTATCTCCATTGTATTACCTCTTTAATGCCATGTTTTGTCTATGATGTTCCTGTAGTCTCTATTTGTGTTCCTTGTTTTTGCTATTATTTGTCAAGTTTGTCTACTTGTTTTATCTCTATGTTGCAATATTTTGTCTAAGCTGTTTCTGTCTTGTCAATACTGCTATGTTCTTTGGACCTTTGCCTTTCAAAGATTCCACTGTTGCTTTTTGCTTCCATATTCATTTGCTCAGGAATTCAAAATTCGAAATAATAGTAAAAATTTTTATTTTGGTGACCATCAAATGAAAGTTTCATCAAACATAAGGCTCTCAAGATCCTGTGTCCCTTGCCTGACAAAGAGATATTAATGGCATTTCCAAAAAGGTCCAATGTTAAACTATTTTCCCAGCTAGCGACCACCTTGAATAGATACAGATCTGCCAAGAACAAATTTGGAAAATGACCATATTGATAACTAGTATATGTTTGAATTAAATTGTACTAGCAGTTTCTGTCTAGAAGATCCTTGAGTGTGTTTTCCCATAAGGTCCAATGTTAAAACTATAGTTCCTACTGGCACCATCTTGGATGGATTGCTGGATACAATTTATAAAAGGGACACCAAATGACTATTGTGACCAAGTTTGGTTCCAGTTTGCCCACTGGTTTCAGAGGAGAAAATTTAAAATGAAAAGTTTATAATTGACAATAGAAGGAAGGATGGAGAGACACAGGATGAACGCCAAGTGATGGCAACAACTCACCCTGACATATCCAGGTGAGCTAAAAAGATAGTAGTAAAACCTTGAAACTAAAATTTTCATAATCTGAATATTTATTTTTAAACTTGAACAGCTGAACATTAAAGATCTAATACGTAAAAGGCGTCGTTATAATAATAATAATAGTAATAAAAAAATCCAATACAATTTGGAAGATATTGTAAATTGAGACAAAAATGAACCCACTTCAAACATTCTTACACACCAAATACACATATCAATTGAAAATTCATCACAGCAGATATAAAACACCTTAATATATAAAATTAACAAGAATGCATGTTTTGTACATTCCAATGGTAAAAAAGATAAAACAAATATGTATATCAATGAAAGGTAAATAAAAAGTTGGACAAAGATCACTATCAAAACTGATTTGATTTCTGTGTATGATAATTACTGCTGACAACTTATACTTGGACGATACATTAATACAGTAGAACTTCGATGGCTCGAACACCAAAGGGAAACAAAAAAAGTAGAGCTTTTGCCGAATGGCAACCAATTATGCCCCCGCTAATTGAACCCTGAATCAATATGGCAAGTGCATATTTAATTGTGCGTTGACACAATACAGGTGTTGACACAGTACAAGTATGGACACAATGATATGCCTTCTCTTTTTCCAAAATACAGTCAACTCCATTTAATTGAATACCTCTTAATAGCATATTTCTCTTAATTGCATACTATTCTGCTGCACAAAACCATTTACTATATGCTTCTATATTATTTATTCCTTTTAATTGCATATTGAATAGTTAAGAAATTCCTGTTAATTGAATAGTTTCATTTTCAAATCAAGACATGTTTCGTGAAATTTAACTTGAAAAGAATATATTTTTGGCAAATTACTGTGAAAAAACTAATTAAAATGAGATATCTAATTATGAAATGTCAAATCAATTAATAATTTTGTAAAAACAGACAGTAATCTATGTGTTTGTTTAATGATTAACTCATCATTTGACTCTTTTCACATTAATTGACATGTTTTTACAGCAATATTGAAAACTCCTCTTAATAGAATATTCCTGTTAATTGCATATTTTTTCCTGACAAATAAGGTATGCAATTAACAGGAATCCACTGTATATAAAAGGAAAGTTCTGAGCCCAAAAATCAATTCTATGGGTGCTAGGCAATCTTCTTGTAAAGTTTCATCCATTTTGAGGAACTTCAAATTTTCCCGCCTTTTTCCAGTTTCCATGGCAACGGCAGCCATTTTGAAAATTCTGAGACCCAAAATCATTTTTAAGGGTGCTAGACATTCTTTTTGTAAAGTTTCATCAAATTTGAGGCACTTTGAATTTTCCCGCCTTTTTTCAGTTTCCATGGCAACCGTGGCCATTTTGAATATTCCAAAAGATATGTGTGTGCACATCTACATATTGTAAGTTAGATTCCTTTGAAGTAGTTGGAATTTGTTTGCAAACTTTCTCAAAAACATGAATAGTTGTGTTTTGCATTCGTACGGACCGACCGACGAACGGACGGACGGACAAGGGTAAAACAATATGCCCCCCGACTTTTCGTCGCCAGGGCATAAAAACAGTTCGAGAAAGAGGGGTGTTCGAGCTATTGAGGTCGAACTGTGTTTAAATTCGAACATGGGGTCTAGAAAAAGGGTTCAAGATATCCATGGTGTTCGAGTTATTGCAGTTCAAACCATCGAAGTTCCACTGTAGCTGCTAGAGATACAAAAAGAGGGCCTAAATGAATGCAAAAATTATTTATTAACATATTAGTGATGAATTTTCAACCATACTTCTACACTAACCTTGTAAAAACTGGCCTTTATTATCAAAGAATAATTGAAAGGGTTTTGGATTAAATTTTTAGATACATTTATAAATTTCATAAAACATAGCAATAAACATTGATAAATATACAGCAATAAACATTTACAGCATTAAAATGAAATTTTCAACAGTTACATTCTACAATGTTACAGACATACAATCTTGTTCTTGTTTTTGCTGGGAATATGATCAAATTCATATAAAAAAAACATTATGTGTTCATGGTTTTTGAGCACACTGAAATTGGATGGACAATCTTGAAATCACTGGCCAAATGATTTTGCCATCCACTTACATTAAAAAAATAACAAAGTTAAGTAAGTTATTAATTCATGGATTGAAAGAATCAACACATACTTTCATTTTTTTTAACAGTAAAACTAATACTTTTAAGATTCCCAACTCAGTTATGTTTTATACAATAACAAAGCTAAGTAAGTTATTAATTCATGGATTGTAAGAATCAACACATACTTGGATTTTTTTAAACTTTGAGAACAAAATAGTAAAACTAATACCAAGTTTTCAATTTTTAAGATTCCCAACTCAGTTATATTTTACACAATATTACAATGACAATTGTCTGAATATGGGACTCAAGGTTCTGTGATGATTTGACAAATTTAACTTTGCACAGGATACTTAGATATATAGATATTGTAAGCCTGAGATTCTTACAGCATGTTTAGTCTGGGCACATTTTCTATTTAGTTAGAGATCAAGCTAGGCAGGTTTTCTGATTAGCCAGACATCAGTTTAGTCAAGTTTCATTGTATAAACATTACCAAGATTCCTAAATTTACAAAATAAAAATGTCTCTGATATGAATCCTTGCTTTAAATTTAAGAGAAAAAAAAATCATTCATTTTTCCAAATTCACATTAGATTCACTCTTGTCTTCTGAAGTTTATTTACAAAAAAAAAACAGGTTACAAATATACACACTTTTTTGTCTGTCACAAACTTTACAGTGCATTTTGCTACCAGTATAAAATATAATTACTTGATCACTGCTCCCTATATACCATCAACAACATCATTAAAAAACCCCAAAGTAATGTAGAATATCATTTACAAACTATAACTATACCTATCTCCCTCATAAAAAATAGACATCAACCATTTTTCCTAGCTAAAATACAAGGGTTAACCTAAAAAACACATGCACATTGTTTTTTTTTCCTTTCACCAATCTTGAAATGATTCATGTCTGATATAAATAAACATTAAAATTACAAAGCACTGATTCAACTTGCATCCTCTCAAAAGTTGAAGCTTTTAGCACTATTTATATATCAATAAAATCAAAAACAAAACATGAGGCTCTCCATGAGTGTACCACTCCTGAGATATTTGCATAAATCATAAATCCAGGCATTGGGGTAAATGGGATAATTTTTCTGTAATCATCAAGGTTTTTTCAATAATTGATCACCTAAGTCTTTCTTTAACAATTAACATACATGTATGTAGCTCAAGATCATGCCTAAGTTTATGCTGATCCTAATATCTGATTCATCCCTACGAAAACAATAAAACATTAATGTGAACCATTTTTAACTAGATTTTCTGCACCCTGTATTGCCCTAAACATATACTAAAAATACAATGAATGGATATCAGTATAAAGTAATCCATATACATTAATTAACAACAATACAAATAACAAGGAGGTCAATATTCAAACATTATTTGAACAAGATAAACATTTAAAATGTAATGTATGCATTACAGAATGCCTATCATACAAAAATACAGACAAGATTACAATCTACGAACAACATGAACAAGACACACAACATTAACAATTGTCCAGTTATATGAGCATAGAATACTATGTTCAATGGTATTAATTACACTCAAAAAGTGTTTATATTTTAAGATGTTAAATGCCCAAATTATTATCATGAATAATGGGAAGAGCGGTGTAAGTAGTTCTGGAATTATGCCCCTTGAAACTTTGTAAGTTTTCTAAAATTTGGAGTTTTGACCTGTGAACAGTGATAATTAATAAATCAAAACTTAGAAGTATGTCTTCCAGGGAAGACATGTGTCGCTGCATAATATTGTGACGTCGAAAAATATTCTAAGTTCCGTCAAACAGGAAGTTGACATGCGAGAGATCCCAAACTCTATTACATGGTATAGGACATCATACTGATACTGAATGTTGAATAGCAGATGGCTGGGATATGTGGTTCCTGAGAAAATTATGACAGAAATTTTAAGGAGGTAAAAATATTCAAAATTCAGTCAAACAGGAAGTGGGCATGGGAGAGACTATAAACTCTGTTACACGGTATAGATCCCATACTGATACTCCATGCTGAATTACAGAAAGCTTGCGTATGTGGTTCCTGAGAAAAAAGTGACAAAAATTTTCGTAACGCCAAGGGGGCAAAATATTCTAAATTGGGTCATACAGAAAGTCGGCATGCGAGAGAACCCAAACTCTATTACACAGTATAGGTCCCCATACTGATACTCCATGCCAAATTGCAGAAGGCTGGCATGTGTGGTTCCTGAGAAAATTGTGACAGAAATTTTCAAGACACAAAATATATTCTAAGTTCTGTCAAACAGGAAGCAGGTATGCGAGAGATCCCAAACTCTCTTACACAGTAAAAGTGCCCAAACTGATACTCCACGCCAAGTGGCAGAAGACTTGCATATGTGGTTCGTGAGAAAAATGTGACAGAAATTTCTTGTGATGCCGACGACGGTTAAGTGATCCCTATATTACGCCACTGCATGAACGCAGGGGACACAACAATGCTCTGCATCTAATTATAATCACAACAACTCCCAATTCAATGATCATATGTTTCAAACAATACCTATACCGGTCAAGCTACAAGAAGGATCAACATTAAAAGTGACTTTATAATCTATTTTTCTCTATGAATTCCTATCCAGTTTTCCAACATTCTGTAAAGCAATCAACAAATTTTTTACATAATTTAAATAAACAAGAGTTGTCAAAATTGACAGAAGACAACATAGCTCGCCGGTAATTGGAGTGACCTCAATGCACAAAAATCTCTAATAATATATGGTGCTGCCAGAACGATAGCATCATAACAAAGTCACATACCAAATATGATTATGTCTACTTTCTAGAGGCAAAGTTCAAGTCTTTTAAAAATTGACCTCAGGGCAATGTCAAGGTCATAATGTCTACAAATATGGTACCAACAGAAAGCTCTAACTCTAAGTTAAATACCAAATAAGACCACCCTATCACTAAACGACTAACTTCTAAAAGCAAGGTTAAAGTATTTTTAAAAATTGCACTCAGGGCAAGGTCAAGGTAAAAATGCCTATAAATATAGACTATTAGTACTGCTAGAAAGCTCTCATCATAAGGACGTTACATACCAAATATGAACACAATACCACTAAAAGCCTATCTTCTAGAGGCAAGGTTATAGTTTTTTTAAAATTGCCCTCAGGGCAAGGTCAAGGTCTAAATGTCTATAAATATTTTACGGCTAGAAAGCTCTCATAAGGAAGTTACATACATGTACCAATAAACCAGTATACCCCCACTACTATGTAGCGGGGGTATAAATATGAAAACCCTACCACTAAAAGCCTACCTTCTATAGGCAAGGTTTAAGTTTTTTAAACATTACCTTCAGGGCAAGGTAAAAATGTCTACAAAATGTCTACAAATATGGTACCGCTAGAAGGCTCTCAACATAAGGAAGTTACATATACCAAATATGAACATCCTACCACTAAAAGGCTACCTTCTAAAGGCAAGGTTAAAGTTTTTTTTTTAAAAACTGCCCTACGGTCAAGGTCAAAATGTCTACAAGTATGGTACCACAAGAAGGCTCTCATCACAAAGAAGTCACATACCAAATATCCACATCCTAGCCAACGCCGGTGTATGAAAAAAGCTCTCCGGACATTTGTCCCGGCAAGCAAAAAACACATAATATCATGTGCAATATAGTTATACAACTTGATATGATAATGTAACAATACAACAAAGCATTTAATAAACAAAATGGAAACATGAACTATTCAGATCGTAACAGGAAAGCAAGTTCAGATTGTTCCAGAAAAATGGATATGGGGTCTTTGAAGGCACTTTTTATTAACCCCAACCAACCATAGAAATCTTTCTGGAGTGTAAAATACAAAAAGATGAAGAAAACACAACCACCCACAACAATTTATATCATTTGCCTTTAAAGGGTCTCAAACCAACTTTTCTGGACACAACACCCTTACTTAGAGCTGGTATTCAATGTTTTGTGAATGAAAGGAACTTTATATCCTTTGAAAACAAGATTGAGATACGAGTCATATATTTCTACCTATGTGTAATACTATGAGAGACTCAAAGACAGAAGTTTGAAAAGAATCAGTTCACTTCCATTTACATATAGACATATCATATATTATTTAAAGTCATTTTGATAAACACTAAAATCATTCATAATCATATTCTAAAATTCCACCAAGATACAAAAAAATGTAGGTAAATGTGATGATAATTAAGGAATTTACTTGCTGTGAAACAACACGAGACAAGTGGTCTAAATCTTCAGTAGAAAGGTTCTATGGGGATGAACAACCAATTATTAATTTGATTTCCTAGGCAAATGGATGGTAATTTCTGAAATGGAGAGGGTTTATTTGGTGTGTTGAATTGCTCTTTAATGTCTTTTGAATAATGTCTTTTATGGAATCACTTTAAATATTGACTTGGAAATGTACCAATACATTGGCTCAAATTCTCAAAAGTGTAACAATCGATAAATTTTTGTCAAAAGACAACTTTACAACTGGATTTTTCTCATTCTAAGTGGTTAAGACTAAAGAAACTCGACTGGACATTGTACCTAGCATTAAAATCAATTACAAAACTGGAGCATGTGGAAATTACATCATATACTTCGTATTTCAACACTGCTATTTTTTCATTGCTAAAAATTCGACCTATCTCCCCTAGTTTCAAACATAAACTGTAATTATAAATGTAAACATTATTTTCTGAATTTAATGAATTTACAGAAATGACCATCATTACGATCCCCTCAAATATATGAAGGTACATTCACAACATTAGGATGCAGTCTGATGGGAATGCAACAAAGGCAACATAATATATATGAAACACAGAACTGACAGTTATCCAATTACATTCTGATGTTTGAAGGGACTTAAAAAATAGGATTGATTGGCTCTGGATTGCTTAATGAAATCTGAAAAAAACATTTAAGTTATATACTAGTGATAATGGTCAAAGATCTATGAAAAATGTATTGAGAAGTAATATAAAACTGACCTTTTATATTAAAAATCCAAAAAACATGACAAAACTTAAATCTTAAAAAAAAGTTGCAAAAATAAACACTGCTAAAAATATTAAAAATGTGCACTATAATATACATGTACATGTGTACTTGGTCTTTCAATATAAGATGTTTGAGATCAAATTTGACACATAAAATAAGTATGCTTATTGCATCTACAAACATGATAAAAACTTATTTGTTCAAATTGTAAACAACAAATGCTGTAAAGTAAACTATGAATTAAACTGATGTTTCAGAGATTCATATTACATTTGAACACCATATCATATAATACTGTCTTTACATAAAATGAGTATTTCTATGTAAACAAAACAGATGAAACATAAAATTTCATTATATGATGTATTGATTAATTGATTGGTGCTTTTCTTGCTTCGATAGTAATATTTCACTTTTATATTGCGGAATTAAAATTTTATTTCAAGGAAAACTGAAACTGACTTAGCTCTGAAATGAAGTATTCCCTAAGAAACACTCTGGGAAAAAAAGCAGTGATCGTGTAAAGCTGTAAATGGGACAGAAATGGTAACTTACATTTGGCACTAAATGGACAGAAATGGCAAAAACCATTGAACAGTAAATGGATACAAATGTATGCAGTTACTAACATTTAGCTGCAAACGGACAGTATACATGGCAGTTAACATTTAGCATAAATGTTAACTGCCATGACAGACATAAGAGCACTATGTGTACATATTGGTAACTAAAAAGTAGTATATAGACAGAAATGGTCATCAAAATTTGGTACTAAATTGACCGAAAAAGTCATTAACAGTTACATCAGCAATAAATGGATATAAATGAAAACTAATACACAAAAATTGGCACTTGCTTTAACAAAAATATAAAGGCATTAGTTTGAAACCACAAATACAATGGCCAACTATAAGAAAGCAAAAGCAAACTTGTAGGATATATTAAGTAACAACAACAAAATAGGAACTAAAGCTAATAATTGCACAAAATAAATTATGAATACAGCTATACCAAAGTGGTAGTGTAATAAGTAAAATGATATATTAGTTGCAAGTAACATAAAAATGTCATTATTGCTGATATAATGGTAACTTTATATAAAGGTTATAAATTGGCACCTGCAGTATATCATGTTTATTATTAACTAAATATAATTGTGTTGGTGATCATATAGATATGTAACAAAAATAACAAGATATACATTACACCCAGAGCATACTGAAAACCGTGAAACTAAACCTAATGTTTAGTCCTCAGACAGGTTTCACTAAGGCCATAAAAAGTAGACTGGTGTGTTCTCTGGTATTTTTTCAAACAAAATGATGGCTGTGGCTCTTTTTTTTCTTCTTTTGTTTAGCTTTTTTACTCTCCCAATAAGGTGAAGAGGCAGCTTTTTGTTTTGTTTTGTTTTGGTTTTTTTTTGTCTATGCTACTATATTATTGATACAGTAATAATAGGGGGCATTAAACACTCTTAGAGAAAATGAGGGAGGGCCTGTGAACGACTTAATTGAGTATTAACGTTTCATGGCTTAAAAAATATGTGAATTTTATTTCATTTCTGTCGAAATATTTAATTCTATGCTGATCAAATCTAACAAAAATCAACTTGTCCTTATCTTATCAATAGGTGTACAATGTGGGGGTAGGTATGCATATATATTATTAAAACTTATAAATTTGTAATTATCATTTAGTGCACAATAAACATTGTTTCAATGAAATCAAAGAAAACAAATGAATGAATTCAACAGAAAACTGGAATTCATTCATAAGCCACTCTTTTTCATCTGACTGTCATCCATCTTCTGCTTGAGATGTATACCACTATTTTGTTTATTGTCCTGAACCAACCAAACAATTCTTCCAACTGTATCAAAAACATACTTCAATCTTCAAAGTGTTCTTTGACATCTTGTGGTTAAAACTGTATTGTATATCATCATATCTGATATATCTTGCTAATCACCATGTCAACTAAATCAAACGGGGAGTTTGTACTGCTAAAATCAGAATTCTTGTCACTCAATATAAATGTATTTTTCAGGTTACTTGTTATGATACCATATTATTCGGTACTTGTTTTATTCAACACTTGTAAAAGTGTCGGAATTCTTGATATATGTACATCAACAAAGCTAGAATTGGTATTATTGAAGCCATTAGAATCCATATTGTGCTGGGTGGTATCATTACTTTTAAGTTTATTATAAAGAGATGCAATAGCTAAGCCCACTAAAGCCAATAGAATGAGAATTGTAAATACAAAACAAATGGTTCCTTTCAACGATCTCATACGAATTTCTCTTTGCTGATCCTCTTCATATTTTTTATGCTTGTCATGCAGAAGTATGGCCGTGTCCCGTGGGTAGTACGAAGAACAGGATGTGACTGTTGAGTAATTTGAGGCCATGTTACCTCCTTCCATACTACTTATTGTCATGTAATTCAATTTTTCGCAATTTTCAATTATTTTCTGATCGTCTGCCTGATTTTCCTGAATGAAAGGAACAATGTCTTTGGCATCATCATTAAATGCAATGGTTTTCCCATGAGACATGGTGAACTAGAAGTGTTTTTTTTTTATTTCACCCAAATTTTAAACAGGATATTTAACTGTTTTACTTTTTATCTTTCTTTTCAAAATTGTTTTTACTATAAATTTTTATGTTATTTTTTCATGGTCATTTTCTTGTTTAGATCTATCCATCCAAGTGGATAACTTTCTGTACTTCTTAGTCTTTTTCATTATCTACAATACATAAAACAAGAAAATAAGTTAAGCTGTGGAACAAACTCATTTAAAGAAAGCTACATTGAAAGTACATGATTAAAATCTTACATTACTCATATCAATAATCAACTAGTATAACTTTCAAAAACATCGTACAAACGGTTTTGGAAAGGGGTGAAAAAGATGCAAAACATATGCATCTTCAGGGAGAAACATTTGTGGATTAGTAACCTATTTATGATCAAAGGGGAGATAACTCAATTAAAAATCAATATTGAGAATAAAAACTATTTTAATTATCTTATTGTCTCTATTCCTTGATAGAGAAAAGAAAATTTGTGAACATCCTCTGTCTTTCAAACATCATTTTGCATTTGATTCTGATTTTCAAATGTGCAAACGTTAAAAATCTGAGTTGGGACATCATGGCACTAAAGACAGGAATCCAAGATTTCCTGGTCACTACAGAAATAAACAAGACCAAAGAAGAGGCATAAATAATTGGGTAACCCACAAGAAATTTCAAGCCCAGATGTGATAAAGTTTCTCCAAGTTACACAGTGATAAGACTTAATGGACTCTAATAGTAACAGCCTCTTTCTGATATTTATCATGGCAACTTTCATATTTTTAAAGGTAAGTAAGAAGATTTTACTAGAAAAACTTCAGATAAGATTGATAAGCCATTTATATAGGAATAATACTCCATTTCACTGTTTCCACAGATTGTAATATAAATTCACCATTTTGTTCATTGCAAAAATGGGCTCATTTCCAAAAAAATTTGTTAATCTGTTCATTTGTTTAGCAATATTGAACATGCTACATCAAATGTTATGTAAATGCTAGTTCTATCACAAAGCAGTCAATCAGTGTTAACTGACAGAAAAGAAAGTGTTTCAAATGCATGTGATCTCACAATGGGAGCTTTAAAATATTCTGTACTTTGATAGGCCTTTTCACCCATCTGAAATTCCTGAAATATATCCCGAAAAATCAACTTTCAACAAAAAATTTTAAAAATAAGAACAAAATACAAAATGAAATAGCTTTTTGGGAAAGTCCCAAAGCAATATCGTTACAGCTAGTATTCATATAACTGGTCAAGGTAAATTGAACATCTAAAGCATGTCAAGCATTTTAATTTATGACCAAGAAATGACTATATCCCACATGGACACAGTTGCTTGGAGAAATTAAATGGTATGTTGACAAGTGCAATATCAAATGTATGATGTTGTTAATTTACATAATTGTTTATTTTGCGATGAACACAACAAAAGTTCAACATGTGCAGCTTGAGGCAATGCCGAAGGTTTTACAGTGGCGCTGAAAGGTGTTACAATCTCAATGCCTACAGGTGGGGATGTAGGTAATGGATCTATCTCTGGCTTTTACTTTTACCATGTTTATTGCACCTTAAAATATATCAGTGGAAGTAAATATGTAAGAAATATTATAGGCAATGGGCTACAATCCAATTAAAAGCTGGCATTCATCGCAAGCCAGGGATAACTTCATTTTACATCTCCTAAAACAACGCACAAGGGCAGGTAATATACTATGTTTTACTTGGCCTGTGAAAAACTATGATGTCAAAAAATTTAAGGAATTAGTCAAAATTTCTAATAAGATGGGAAACAAAATCCAATTGCATTGAGTCCAGTTGTCAACGTATTTTGTTTCGCATAACAAAAGTTCCTGTGGAACAAATACATGTATTATAAATATTGTCATAATATTTCTTCCTTTTGGAACAACTATTATATGTAACATTTATTCCGTTAAGAACAAATCCTATAATATTTGTTCCTTTGGAACAAATATTCAAGGAACAAATATTCTATAATACTTTACCCTTCATGCCCTTTGGAAAAAATATTATGAAGGAACAAATAGCACATGACAAATGATTATGAATAATAAGTCTCAAGAAGCATTTCAATATATTAGGTTGAACAGCCATCTTGGTCTTTATAGAATTGAATTTTTCACCCCACTTTGAAGACTAGGCATTGAGTTTATGCAGGTCATCATTCCAAGACTTTGCCGCCGTTTCATGTGATCAGGTACCTTCCAACATGAGGTCCCAAAATTATCTAGTAAATAAATAAAAGTAATTTTGGGGTAGTTTATCTACAGTACAGAAAGAGACATACCATCACAAATCACTTGGCTAGACAAACCCACAGACATACTATCACTGTGATAGACCCAAAATGCCATAAAACAGAGAGGGGAGGATTAAATTTGAGGACACATTTTACCTGTAATTTCTTTGAAGTCTACCTGCTTAAATAGCATTTAACCTGTAAAACAGGAAATGTCCTGAAGTTGGATTTTTATTGCCCCGATCAACAAATTTTCAAGGTAAAAATTAATCCCCATCACTTGCCTAGACATCCCCACTATCACAGTGATAAATTATGGTGTGTCTCTTTGTGTACTGTATAAATGTGGAAGACTCACTCACAAACTGAATAAAGTCTAAAGGACTTTATGTAATGTTTGCGAGTGAAAGGCTGCGTTGACACATCCATAAACTCCTCCAAAATAACTTTTATTTCTTGTATTTCCAAACATGGCCTCCGGTAAATCCGCCCACCTAAGCTTTGAAATACGCAAATTGCTATATCTAGATGAATTGCAATATGTTTTTTCCATAAAAGTATAAACCAAATATTGCATGTCTGTGAACTGATATTAACAAAAATAATAACTATAAGCATGCAAATTAACGAAACATGTGGTTTACCTGTGTTTATAAGTAGTGTGACCTTGTCCAGTAAATCTGCCCATGCCCAGCAAAAAAAACTTATCAACTAATTTTTGTAAGAAACACCGCCTTCAGATCGTTATGGCAGCTTATGAATATTAATCAGATGAATATTTACATTGAAACATATAAAATTGTCTTGATAATATGTCCCCCCTTTGGGTAAAGGAAACCTACATCATTTTATGTATCGCATGTAGTTAATGAAAATGGATACGTACCTGAAATTTATTGACATTCGAGCTACTGAGTTGTGGGCAAACAGTACATCAAAGCAGACAAAGTTAACATTCGACACGGACGTGACATATTTAAAAATTTAATGGTGGGCGCGTTTACCGGACAGGCAGATTTACTGGACTCAATGGACTCAACTGTACTGCACCATTTTGGAGCAAGAAAAAATATTGAGAAATAACTTCTTTGTTCATGTTGTTGTTCATGACTTTGACCTATATCTATGAAATTGGATGTTGCAATAAAGACTGGAATTATTACTGAGTATCACGAAATCGGGTGCAGGACAACTCGGCCCGCAGACAACTCTGACCGTCAAAGAGACAACTCGGACCGTTCATTTTGACAAAAAGGACAAGTCGGCCCGTTAAGACAGAAACTACTTGGACCATCAATGAAGACATCTGGGAGTGTGTTTTTTTTTTTTAATTTTCATAATTGTAAGACAAGTCGGACCGTCAATAAAGAGATTAGCATTACACAGAGGTAGAAAAAGATATTTTCTGCTGAAATTTATTCACAGTGTAAAAAAAGACATGTCTTCCTGTCTATTAAGAGAGAAAGACTACTCATACTCCTCAAGCCATTAGAAGAAGCCTTAAAGTGTGAAACCATGCTGTTTTAAATGAGACATCTGATCTCGGCCAATAAATTAAGAAACTACTACTCTTGAGACAAGTGGTTAACATGAATAAGTTGTATTTGTTGATATTCTGAGTTCCATTTATACATCGATAGAAAAAAAACAAGTTTGTTATATTTTTTATTGCTTATTTAAGTTATGATAACAAATACAAACTTCATTTAAAGCACAACAAAAGCACTAAAAGTGTAAGCACATGTGCATAATATCATAAGATCACAATCAAAACACTAAGTTAATGTACACATGTACTAGTATACGTAGTTGTCCATAAAAATTAAAGCACTAAAGTCACCCTACTGTTGGACCGTAGATGTGTGTTTGGGGGTGCTTATAAGGTATTCGAAAGTAGCTTGGCCAAGCCAAATCATTATAAATTGTACTTACTCTTCTATGATGGCCGAATAATTTCTAAAAACGAGCTCGTGTTTTTTTTTTTTATAAACAAGTCTTTTTGTTTTAATTAATTAATTATTCCTTTTAATGGAAAGATGAATTCCGCATAACAAGCTTGTGTTTTTTATGAATAAGTCTTGTTATAATTTTGATTAATTAATTATTGTTTTTGATGAACTGATGAATTTCGAATAACGAGCTTGTGTTATTTTTAATACCAATCCTTTGATTTTCAGTCAATGATCTTGTTAATTTTCTAATTAATTTTCCTTAACTAAATAATTAGATAATTAAACCAACTTTGATAATTTCACGGTCTGAGTTGTCTCTTCGACAGTTCGAGTGGTCCTGGTCCGACTTGTCCGCAGGCCGAGATGTCCCCTATTCCACGAAATCCAGGTACCGATATATGTCTTATATGAAAAGATTCATACATGTCATATATAGATGATGGGAGACAGTGAGTGGGTTGGGGAGTTGAAGAAAGATGGTCATGATGGTGGGGACGGTTGGGGAGTTGAACATGTTGAAGAAAGATGGTCATGATGGTGGGGACGATTGGGGGCGGGAGAATATGATGTGTGTTTGAAAATCTTATCTTGTGAATTAAACGAACCACGTCTCATGCACAGGGGCCAGTAACATATGATATTGATAGACCAGGCCCACGACCGGGCCCCATGTGGCCTCATGTCTTGAAATTAAACAATGTCAAAGAGTTGAATGCTCACCTATCAAGCAGTCATCGACTTTTCGTATTCTCAAACAGCTGTTAATTTGTTATGTAATACAACAAAAGTTATCCAGTTTTAACTGGATTAAACCAACAATAAGCCAGCAAATACAAGTTTGTCCCTTAGTCATTCCCTAAATATAAAGTTCTGATGTTCTTTACGGCCTCCGTAATTTACAGTGATATTCAAACATCAACTTGATTGCGAATAAAAATATCAAAGAAAGGGGAACTAACCTATCAGTTTACTTGAAAGTGAAAATAGAAGACCACATGCAGTCAATATGGATAGTCTAGGTTTGATTGTTTGACAAAATACACGAGAAGAAACAGGATACATTTCTTTAAATTATACTTTTAAATCGGTTGTACAATTCTGAGCCCCATGCAATGATATTGAGTCTACAGACTACAGTAACCACAGGCACTTGTTTCATGAAAAATTTCAGTCCCTTTCTGTGGGAGGGACTGAAATTTTTTCATGAAACAAGTGCATGTGGTCTACACAGTCACTACACACAATCTCTGAGTCCTTCTGGCACCTCATTTGAAATTATTGTTTTATTTACCTGGTCAAAGCTTTCTAAATACAGAGATTTAATTCGAAACTTTTATAATATAGACAACAACAAGCGGTCGTTTGAGGGGCTACTAAGGGATACTCTCGGCCACTACTATCGACAAGAACCGTCAAGAAGTTATTATTACTAACAAGAAGCGACAAGAGACCGACAAGAAATACATTGTATGACCCAGCTGATGATATAATGATATGTTTTTAGGCGAAACACCATAACAAAGGAGCCGTCAAGAAGACATATAATTACCGACAAGAAGGACAAGAGGCGTCAAGAAGTCATAATTACCGACAATAAGCACCAAGAAACTTGTAAAAATAATAGAATAAAGTCTTGAAAAGCATATTATATGATCCAGATGATATTTTTTAATGCAAAACACCGTAAAGATAAGAACTGGCAATACGGACAAGAATCTGTAGGAACCGACAAGAATAATAATATTAAGTCCGGAAATGCGTATAGTATGACTAAGCTGGTGATAAAATGATACAATGTATATATTTTTTATGCAAGACACCAGAGCAGTCAGAACCGTCAAGAAGTTACTATTACCGACAAGAAAGACCAGATCTGTCATCATGCAGGGTTCTCATTAAGTGCCGGCGACCGGCGATTTCGCCGTCTACTGACACGATGGCGCCGGCTACTTCACTTTTAAAAATCAGTATGATCATGAAAAGAGAAATCAGTACTGTAGCAGAACGTTTGTTTTATAAAACATAGTGAATAAAGAACGTTAATTCAGACGGAAATGCGTGAAGAACTCAAACATTTGTTAGATTACGATTCCTTTTAAAAACGTGGTGATGATCTTGTCTTGTCTTGTCTGCGTGTGATCCTCCTCTTACAAGGAGCACCAACACTAACGATTCCAGAATCGCGATCGATCTAGTATTAAAAAATGGTTTGCATTTCCGGTTTTTAAACAGCATGGGCCTAGAATGGCATTTGACTGCTGCCGATCATGATAAAGTTCATCTCTGATGAGATTTAATCTGGATAATAAACCCGAAGAAAATCACTTCTAAAATGATAATGTAGTATGCAAACCAATGTCGGGTCGGATGCGGAAATTCGAGTCTACCTCATACTATAGATAGGTGGGTTTTATGATCACTTTTAAGAACAATTTGTTGGAAAAAATCTTTATTTACCACAAAATACAAAAAAATCAAGCAAGTTAGATGGATAGGTTGTGTGCAACTCCCAAGATTTAAAATTTTTTTTCTTTTGCAAAATGGACTTCTAAAAAAATGTCATATTGAGAACAAATAAACCAGCTCAAAATGTGTCCAGAAAGGCCCCAGATGCCACCTCCTGCAATGTACATTTTTAAAAAATTTTCCGGGGGAGGACCCCCGTACCCCCTACACACGAAAGGGGGGCAACCCCCCTCTCGGACTCACCCCCTCGCAGGCCGTTGGCCAGCGGTTCGGGCTTTGGGCCCTCAAATCAGTGTCGCCTACTTTTCAGTTTCCTCCACCTACTCTAAAACTTAATGAGAACCCTGATCATGGTCATGAAGTCTGTATTACTGACAAAAAGCAATAAGAAACTGGCGAAAATAATAAAAATAAAGTCTAGAAATTAATATTATGACCCATATAATGATAAAATAGAGTAATTTAATTATATTTTACAAT
>MJUU01039432.1:0-10590 GCA_002080025.1 Modiolus philippinarum
TTGTCAATTAATGTATGAAATGGATAATTCAGGGTGTTTTGTTCATATGATTATATTTTATTGCCTTAATTGACAGGATACAAGATCTTGCTTGTATGTGATTTTCAAGAGAACTATATTTTGATAGTCTGACATTTTGAATGCATTGTTTGTTAGAGATTGTAAAAGTAAAATATATTGATGAGTGTATGTGTATAAATAAATTATTAATAATATATCTTTTTGTCTGAATTTTTATATGGACGAAGCTGGGTTCTGTAAGGCTTTGTTTCCTTTGAAGAATGAAAAGAATGGTGGTATTTACAATTTAAGCCCCTTGTTTATCCTTGGGCTGAAGTTTAAATACTATGTAAATATCTAAATGATGAAGTATTAATATTCTCCTTGATTGGTTATCTTGTTTCTAGCTTTGATGGTCCGTGTTATTCAATTTTGTTTATGTGCGTGTCTTCATTTTCTTTTCTGTGCCATGCTCATGTTATCTCTTTGTTTTTGGGGTTTTTGGACGTTGCCATTGTCCTTTAATTGCTCTTTTTAGACTGACAGTTAGGTTCTCACTTACTTTTGAAATCTGCAAAATCTCTAAATTTTAAGGTATCATGTGATAACTTGAGAGTCTGACTTGAATTAGGTTTTACTATTTTGTGAACACGCTACGAGTAAAGTTTTAGATTAGCAATGTATGTAGTTTCTGGTTTCAAATACATTTCAGGGAATAATACAATGTATATGTAAAATACTTGTAGACCAATTTTAAGATGGAACTTTGAACATATGATGTTGGATCTTGTAGATGCGACTCTTGGATCCTGCACAACATATTGCTTAAATATATGGTAGGATTAATTGTTGAATCCATTTTGTATGTTGATGTGCATAGTATCTATCCATTTTGATATAGTAAATATGATTGAACTTTGAATATTTTAGCATTATATCAAAATGGCTGATCTCCTTAAACAATTCACAGAATGCTTCTATGAATGGTTATATGTAGATCTGCATACTAGTCCAGTATTTTATTTGTCAAATTTTGTTGGATTCATTCTTATATTGCCTTAAATGAATTGTCAATTTTTGTTCCACCTGCACTTGGTGCAGGATAGACACATTGGGATCACTTTCTGTCGTCTTGCATCCATCCGTCATCTGTCTGTCCCTCAGTTTGCTGTGTGTCTGTGTGGCTTCAAGTTGCAGCATTATCCACAACTACTCCTACAGGAATTGCTACTTTTCAACCAAACTTGCATGAATTCTTCAGCATAGTTTGTAGATGTCCACCATTGGACCTTATGGGAAAAATCACATTTTCATCTTCTGCTCTGAAACCTCTGAAGCAAATTCAACCAAATTTTACAGGAATGATGTACTAAGGGTCTCTGATAAAGATTGCTTATTGGGTTCCGATCCTATAAAAAACATGGCCGCCAGCGGGGAACATAGTTTAACATTGGACCCTATTGGAAAATCACATTTTCATCTTCTTCTCTTAAACCACTGAAGTAAATTCAATCAAACTTTACAGGATTGATGTACTAAAGGTCTTTAACAAACATAGCTCATTTCCTTCCAATCTGATAAAAAAAAAAACATGGCCACCAGCGTGGAACTTGGGTTTAACATTGGACCTTATGGGAAAATCACATTGCCATCTTGTGCTCTGAAACCACTGAAGCAAATTCAACTGAACTTTACAGGAATGATGTACTAAAGGTCCTTGACAAAGATATCTCATTGGGATCTGATCCGATAAAAAAAACATGGCCGCCAGTGCGGAACATAGTTCAACATTGCACCCAATGGGAAAATCACATTTTCATCTTCTCTGAACCCCTGAAGTATTTAGTCAACCAAACTTTACAGGAATGATGTGATAAAGGTCCTCAACAAGATAGCTCATTTTGTTCTGATCTGATAAAAAAACATGGCCGCCAGCGGGGAACAAAGTTTTACACTGGACCCCTTCAATCTTCTCCTTTGAAACCACTGTAGCAAATTTAGCTAAACTTTACAGGAATGATGTACTAAGATTGCTCATTTTCTTCCGATCCGATAAAAACATTGCTGAACTTAGGTTTAACATATTGGACCCTATGGGAAAAATAACATGTTCACCTTTTCCACTGAAACCACTGAAACAAATTTACTAAAGATCCTTTACAAAGATTGCTCATTTCATTTCGACCCAGCACAAAACATGGCATCCACTGCAGAACATAGTTTAACATCGGAGCCCGGTGTGAGAAAGACACCCTTTTCATCATCTTCTCTGAAACTATTCAAGCAAATTTAACTAAATGTATGGAGGGTCCTTCGCAAAAAATACTCATTTCAGTAGGACCAGACAAAAACATGTGTGCTGAAGGAGAACATAGCTAAATATTAGACCCATTTTTGGTCATGCAAGGCATAGAAGCATTTTGTCAAGTTAGCAATACAGGCTCAGTCTCTGAGCTTCTGCTGTTTTGACTTTGAGATGGGAATACTTCATAAAATTGATATTTAACTTGAAAATGTTGATTAGATATCGTTTTATTAGTCCCCTACCGGCTTCACCGAAGGGGACTTTAGGTTTGCACTCCGTCAGTCCATCCGTCAGTCAGTCCGTCCGTCCGTCAGTCCGTCAGTCCGTCAGTCAGTTCGTCAGTCCGTCAACACTCAGTTTTCCAGACTTTTTTCCCATACTGTAAAAGATATTTAGTTTATATTGGGTATGGAAGTCTACCACCATGAGCTACAGATCAAGTTTGAGTTTGGTTCCGGTTCATTGATTTTGGACGGAGTTATGGCCCTTTAATTTAGACAAATTTGCTAAAATATTCTCTTATCCGGACATCCGGGCACTTTACCTGTGGAGGAGGTGAAAATGACCACATTTCACTATATATCTAAGTAAATTCAACTTTGATTTATTCATTCATTTTTCAAGATATTTTAATGAAACTCGGATTATGCATTTGGAACATCAATATAAATATCATATCCGAATTTCAAGATCATAGGTTTTATAACACCGAATATATTGCAATGTAAAATATCGATTTTTTACATAGATTTATATAAGAAAATATCGATCGCGTCACCGCCTATGTTGGGGTATAAGATTAATATCGACTGATCTGATTGGTTAATTGAGCTTTGTGATGTCACGCCGCATAAGAGAATAGGTTTTCACAGGGACTAATATAACGGGGATTTGAAATATTTACATTTCTCACAAATTCGGTGTCGCGACAGATTTACCTGTAAATCGTCGTATTTTTCAGCATTGCTCTCTTTACATCTACATTTTTCTACCGATTTTAATACAAAATACATCATTTTATAGAAAAAAAGATTGCTGCAAATCATAGTATATCTTTTGTAAAATAAATTTATTCCAAAGCACACAAATTTTGTTCTAAAACTTGGATAATTTTGTTTTTTTTTTATAAATATACCGCGAAATTTTACACTTCATGACGTTTTTTTCAGTACACTTTCTATTTAGCCCAAAATATTTTCTGCTACAAAATTTATATGATTGAAAAGATGAAACTTCGACGCGAATCATGGTATATTTTTCTTTGAATTTAGTTGAAAATTTAGTTGTAAAATACACAGTTTAGTGTTTGAACTCAAAAATTTATTTCTAAAAAATTGCATGAGCGTGGTCACATCAGTCAAAATTTATCAGCACTGTTAAAAATCTTTCCTGCATAAATTATATATGACTATAAAGCCAATGCAAAGAGCTTTATACTGATAAAATTTCGTAATGGTAGGATGGAATTTGACAGGTAAACTAGCGAGTTAAATTTAGCCAATTTTCTTTATTTTCATTGTTCTGACGCTCATTAATCACCGATAACTGTCATTTGTTTATTGGACGGTTTCTCGATAATTTTACGACCTCGATACACAAGAAAACAACCCCTGGTGCATTTATTACCCATTTTTAATTTGGATTTCATTGTTGTGTGAATAAAAATTTAATGTTGTAAATATACGATAAATCAGCTTTTCGGCAAATTTTTTAGAATAATTTTATGTTGAGTAAATCAAAAGTTACAGCCGAAAATCGTAGCCTGGACACCGCTTTTTATTCGATCAAACTGGTTTGGTAAATAGTTTCATATCCCTGTTATATTAGTCCCAGGTTTTCAGGACTTTTTTTTCTAAACCGTTCCAGAAATAAAGCTTATATTTGTTATGTGAGTCTACCAGCATGAGTTACAGATCAAGTTCGAGTTAGGTTCCGGTCCATTGATTTTGGACGGAGTTATGGGCCTTTGACTTAGAAAATTTTGGTAATATATAGGTTTTCCGGACTTTATGTCTAAACTGTTTATGATATGAAGGTAATACTTGCTGTGTGAGTCAACCACTACGGGTTACAGATCAAGTTCGAGTTTGGTTCCGGTCCAATAATTTTGGACAGAGTTATTAGCCTTTGACTTCGAAAATTTTGGTAAAATATAGATTTTCCAGACTTTTTCTAAACCGTGTCAGATATCAAGCTGATATTTGCATTGTTAATCAACTACTATGGGTTACAGATCAAGTTTGAGTATGGTTTGGGTCCATTGTTTTTTTGACAAAGTTATTGGCCTTGGGCTCGGAAAACTTTTCTTTAACTATTTTTGCTGGTATACTGAATAATTCCACCGGTAGGGGACTTCTGTATTGCCTTGCAATACGATCCACACTTGTTTTATCGTATGTTTTTAAACATTTTAAACCAACCACAGTCCCATAAATTACAAACATATTACCCCTTATCCAGTTTATTTCCTTATTAGCTCACCTGACCCAAAGGGTCAGTGTGAGCTATTGCCATCACGTGGCGTCCGTTGTCCGTCGTTCGTCCATCCGTTAAACTTTTCACATTTTCATCTTCTCCTCTGGAACTACTGAAACGAATTCAACCAAATTTTACAGGAATGATGTTCCGATCCGATAGCGCAGAACTTAGGTTTAACATAGGACCATATGAGAAAATCACATTTTCAGCTTCTCCTCTAAAACCGCCCAAGCAAATTCAACCAAACATTGCAGGAATGATGTATGGGAGGTCCTTCACAAAGATTGCTCATTTCCTTCCGATCTGATAAAAAACATGACCGCCAGCTCAGGACTTAGGTTTAACATAGGACCCTATTGGAAAAATCACATTTTCATCTTCTCCTCTGAAACCACTGAAGCAAATTCAATCTAACTTTACAGGAATGATGTATGGGCGGTCCTTTACAAAGATTGTTCATTTAGTATCAATTAGATGAAAAACATGGCCGCAAGCACGGGACATAGTTTTCATATAGCACCCGTATGTGAAAATCACATTTCATTTTCTGCTCTGAAATCACTAAACAATCTCAACCAAACTTTGCAGATATGATGTATATGAGGTCCATTACAAAGATTGCCCATATTGGTTCAATTCAATTAAAGCATGGTCTCAAAAACACGGCCAACGGCACAGAATATAGTTTACCATTGGCCCTATTGGAAAGTCATATTTTGTAATAACTCCAACCAAGCTTTACAGGAATGATATATGGACGGTCCTTTATTTAGGTAACTTATTTTGTTTTGATCTGATAATAAACAAAACCGCCAGCACAGAGCATATTTGAAAATAGGACCCTATGGGATAAACATTACGTTCATCACCTTCTGTAAGCATTTTGTCAGGTGACCGATTCAGGCTCAGTGTCTGAGCCTCTAGTTTTCACATGAAAAGCTTAAATATTTTATTAAGATGAAATGATATATCATTTTCACACACCAAAATTCACAAATAAGACCATGCGCGTGGTTTATGGGTAGTTAAATTCGAAATATTCATGCAAAATTGGAATTTTCGGATTTTTATATCTTTGATAAAGTAAAATCAATGATTATTTTGTAATTTTCAGTAAATATTTTATCGTTTAAAATGTATTTTTAAAGAAATTATCTCTTCATTGTCTTTCAAAGGAATCTAAAACTGTCCTTTTTATGTGTAAAAATTAGTTTGAAATAGAGCAATATCATGTTCAAATGTTCATAAAAACGGTAACTTTGTATGTTTTTATTTATATAGCAACAAAATAATTGCAATTTATCTTTTCAATTTGTCATTATAAGTCCAAACAAAAAAATTTGACAAATGAAATATTGTAAAATCGGAGATTTAGGATTCTAGAATTTAGTTATATTTTTCCGATAGGGTGACAAATATGTCTATGTGTTGTAGATATTGGCCAAATACTACTAAAAAATATAATTATCAGTAAATATTCACTGATACCTTTGCTGGTTTCTGTTGAATAAGAAAAAGGTATTAACAAGTAAACGGCAAAGACTTACGAAATCTTAAAAAAAAGGGGGGTGATGGCATAGGTTGGTCGTCCTATATACATATGGCGCTATACCCAAATTTGAGTAATATAATTCTTTCAGATGTCTTGAATATGGTCATCTATATGATTTTTCACATATTTGTTAAGAATTTTGATGAATACAATGGCAAACGAATACCGAAGCAAAAATAAGGAAAGGGGAAATATGAAATCAAAAATTCAAAATCATGACAATTCATTTCCAACACGATTTGAGACAGCATAACAAAGGGAAAACAAATAAACAAAAATGAACAAGAACGCCACATAACTAAAGCACTAGCACCTACAAAAACTTGAGGTATCATCAGGTGCTCCGGATGAGATGTATAATTAGTTCAAAGTTTGTAATAGAAAATTTCAGTTTGGAAAAATCTAAAAAACGAAAATTACCATTTTGTATTGGCTTTTGATTGAAAAATCATGTAGATGAATGTGGGTGCATTAATATAAAACTGATTGCAATAAATTTGTATCATATGACTAAATAAAGATATTTCTGTTATTCAAATTATAATATAATCCCAAATTCCATTCTGCTAACAATTTTTGTGGGATGGGGCGAAAATTTCCATATATAAAATCTCCCTGATGCCTGTTGTATATACAGTATTATTTAGATGGCTATTTATAGCCGAGAACAATTAAATTGCAAATTTTTATATTAAACTCCATGTTTTATAGTTATAATAAATTTACAGTGAATTATAAAAAATTCTGAAAGGCTAAAAATCCCCATTTTTCACAAATATTGGCCTAAATCACAAATTAATTCCTTTTTAGACGTTACACTTGCATATTCTGGCCATTAATTACATAGAAACTAAGCATGGGTATCTTTTGTTATTTTTTTTAACAAAAACTGGCAAAACCTTGTGAATTTTCGCAGTATTTATTTGGGGTAAGGGTAACATTTTCAGTATTTTCAATCACACTGAACATTTCTTCTACATTTAGAACTTAGGTATTTTTTATTATACAGTGTTTTATGAAAGCTAATGGATAACTTTAAGCAATTAGAATTACATCATGAAAGAATATGCTCTAAGTCTAAAGGTTTGACCGATTTTACAGTAAAGTTTTGAAAAAAATCTATAATGCTGAAATTCCCATTTTTCACAAATATTGGTCTAAATCATAAATCAATTCCTTCTTTAGACATTAAAATTATATATTCTTTTATACTAGTATCTCATTATTTTGTACATATTGAACAAAAGCATCGACATCTTTTGTTCATTTATATACAAAAGCTGGCAAAATCTTAGGAATTTATGCAGTATTTATTTAGGGTAGGGGTGACATTTCCGGTATTTTCAAGCCAACTGAACATTTCTTCTACATGAATATAATGCTTTATTAAAACTAATGCATAACTAAAGGCAATTAAATCACATATCGTCAGATATTTGCTCCAAGTTTAAATGATTATTCGATTTAATTTGGAAAATTCTGAAATGCTAAAATTTCTCATTTTTCATCTCTTTCAGACTAAATACTCGGTTTCAGTCTACAAACGTGTGTAAAAATGGCAAATTATGATATTCATGCAATATTGATATATAATTATATTCATTCTGCTTTGTATGGAAATCCCCGTATTTGATTGGTTACGAGTACTTCCGGATCATTTCCGTCACTGTGTTTTATCAGCCAGTAAAACTACAGCAGCACGTGACTCCTTGACAACCGACATAAGTAAAAAAAGACAGCGGAATAATCCAAACTAGGAAATGGTGCATCATCCACGAATTCCATTACGTTATCTAGCGCGAAGACTTGCGTTCCATTTACTGAATGTAATTATAAGTATTGAATGCAATATTTTGTAGTTCTGTTGTCGTGTAAAAGGGTGGACCGTAGCACATTTTTCACAAAATGTGCTACGGTCCACCCTTTTACACGACAATAAAACTACAAAATATTGCATTCAATTCTTAAATAAACAATAAAATTGGTGTGTTGTGACTATTTATATGCCACAGTCGACAAAAACTTGCTAATTTTAGCAATAATTTATAGGGGTAGGGGTAAGTTTATTGATGTATGGTCATTAAAATATGTTGACATCATGTTAACATGCTTTATATTCAAGAAAAAAAATTGAAAAAATAAAAACAATCTTCAGAATTGGGAACTAAGATGCACTTAGGGTTCTATAGACCATCAAACTTACGCAATTTCAATAAAAATATCAAATTTTTTGTCATTATACAATAGGGGTAGGCGTACGTTTAAATGGCGCTATAGAAGGAATGGGGTATAGAAATTGTAAAAATTTTGGATTTGGGTTCTTTTTAAAGCTCATACAATAAGCAATCATTTGTTAATCTTTGATACATCGTTTTTATAACTGTGAAGCATTTAATCAATATATTGAAGCGTCTGAAAGAAACACTTAAACGAAAAACGAAATTTTCCAAACTTTCGGTTGGCGGATTTAAAAATGGGCCCTTTTCGGCCAGTGCGTGCAAGTTATGCTCGTGTTAACATGTTTAATTTTGATGAGGGGATGTAAGCGGAATTTAAAAAATGGGTGGGGTTCGGAAGTGCTGGGTACGGGGGGGGTATTCCAGCCCATGGACTAGATGATTGAATCCGTAAAATTAGCTTCAGGATCCAATGACCTGAAGATTTCACACACATACTGGTCTCTCAATGATACTGCCGATGAAACAAAAGTGATAACAGGAAACATCTACAATGGCTGAAAATTGCAATTGAATGCTGTAATCTGCCAGGGAAATACACAGGAAAAGCACAAATAAGACAAAAGACAAGCGATAGGAACGCGGAACAGCTGATCTTGGTACAGGCACTAGCAAGATAAATTTGCCGATAAATGTATATATGATGACTCTTTACCAAACCCTTGTGAAGTTTTGAGTTATATTTTTCTTCCGTAATTTGACAGTGTTTTACCAGACAACTAGGCTCCTTGAGCTAGCCGGCAGACTTTTCGACCAATCTTTCAAAATAGCGTTTTGGCCATATGCAGAAATGAAATTCACAGTCACTTCGGTATTTTGTTGTTTATTACCACTTGACAGTTGCCTCTGATGGTGGACTGTTAGTCTCCAATGGTATTCAACTCAGTCGCCAGTACTTCGGTGCTGGCTTGAAAATCGATTTATTTTGGAAACTTGCAACATCTAAAGTTCAGGAAATTTTGTTTGAAACTAAGGAGTATCTCCCTCTGGCATAGTTTTGTCCTTTACTGATTTTGGCTCTTTTATTTAAATCCGATTGGTGATTTATTCTCTATTGACTCTATTAGATTTTACATATATTCGGTTCATGGATTTCCAAAAAAAGATTGAATTAGATCTGCACTGAATAGACATATGTCGAAAATGTCATATGCAGAAATGAAATCCACAGTAACTTCGATATTTTGTTATTTGTCAAATATTCTTTCCTTTCCAAGATTGTGGTCATGGGGTAAGTCGTCTACCTGTATTGGGTTTTATTCGTATTTTATCATACTATAGGGAAACTTGAAAGAGAAAGGGAAGGTTGTGATACCCATAAACTGGTTTAACCCTGCCGCTGTCTTTTGCTAGTGGCGGTACTAAGTTTCGAATTCCTATCGTTGTTTACGTTTGTCTTTTGTCTTGATTGCGTTTTTTCCCGTGCAGTTCCCTGGAAATTTGTAGCATGTAATTTTACAGCCATTGCAAATGTTTGCTGCTATCTTTTTATTTAACTTATCATGTTTGTGTTTTTTTCTTAACTCAATGTAAGTTGAAATTTGTCATTTTTAAAAGATATTATCTTTGAAGTGTGTCATTTCATATGCAAGCTTCAATTAAAGAAGCCTGAAGCTTAACAGAGCATTTAGACGACAAGTAGATATTCTTATTTCCTGTTAGATGGGAAGAGCTTTTTTATTCATAGAAAGTACAGATGGTTAAACATGCTCTACCAGGGTCCGAAAAGTCATTGTGTGAAATTGTCTTCCTTCTAAACATGCTAATTAGGTGGGCGTCTACTTCATCGGCCATATTGTGGAAACTCGCTGTCTGTAAATTGTGCATAGTAACGGTTGGATATTTAGCATGTTCGGGTATATAAATCACATACGAATGATGCATTCAGTACAACAACCACATTTATATTTGGGGCTGGTATTGTACTTCTAAATTGTAGATGGTTGGTGTTTGGTGTGTACACAGCCATCACACAAAAATTAACGTGGTGAAGATAAAATAGTACATGTATTAAATCT
>MJUU01039433.1:33225-48908 GCA_002080025.1 Modiolus philippinarum
GAAGGGGAGATAATCCGACTTTGACTTTTCGTTGATTCCCCATGTATGGGTTACCTCATACGCACAACTCCTCTTAATCCACTTGAAGGATTTTGATGAAACTTTAGACAAAGGAAGAACACTATATGTAGATGTGTAAAATGTCAAATAGGCTGAAAAAAGGGTGAATTTTATTATTTGTCTGATTTAGACAGTGTTTTCATTGGAACCCTTTGGAAAAATTTTTTCTTGAAGATTATATCATTGTGTCCATACTTGTATTGTGTCCATACTTGTACTGTGTCCATACTTGTACTGTGTCCACACCTGTATTGTGTCCACACCAACTTAATTTTGCACTTACCATATCGATTCAGGATTCAATTAGCGGGGGGTATCTTTGGCTGCCATTCGGCGACAGTTCTTGTTTTTAATTGGATTTTGATGGGGTTTCTTTCTTTGTGCTCCTGAGGAAATTTCCAATCTGAGGCATGCCAACGGATTTCACGTAGCATGTACCGCTCACGAGATAAATGGGGCCCAGTAGGGGCAAATCTCAAAAAAAAAAAAATTTTTTATTTTAAGTCCGATTTTGATGCAGTTTTTTTAATGGATTCCTTGTGAAAAATTAATATGGCGCTCAGCTATTAGATTTTTGATAACTTGTTTCCTTTCCCAGCTAGAGGGGCCAAACGGGGCCAAAATTGGGAATTTGCAGATTATGTAGAATTTTTATTTTTCTTCGGATTTCGATGGGATTTTTTTCTTTGGATTCCTTTTGATCTAAGCTTTCAGTAGTATGTCAAGGGATTTGGCGTTGTTCTTACCGTTTCCAAGCTAATAGGGGTCAAAGGGGCCAACATTGCAATTTTTCTAAATATGTCAAATCTTTATTTTTCATCAGATTTCGATGGGATTTTTTTCTTTGGATTCCTCCTGATGTAAGCTTTCAGTAATATGCCAACGAATTTTGTGTAGGTCTTACTGTTTCCGAGCTACAAGGGGTCAAAGGGGTCAAAAATGCAATTTTTCACTTTAAACTGCTTTTGTTGAAATTTCAGTGGTCGACATGCTGAGGTCGTATCATGCTGCGCTGGGCGTAGCCCTTTATTTTTGCGTAACGAAAGGATGAACCTTTTTATTAAACAGGAATTCATTATAAACCCTTATCTGGAATTTTTATTGTCATTTATACAGTCTTGGAATCTAGGATCAGGCCCCTTCCAACCAATCCTATATCATCTTATCATTCAAATAACTAAATACCTAAGTTACTAAGAATTTATTTTCTGCATATGCACATTTCGACAACTTTATGTCTCTTTAGTGCAGATAACATCTAAACGTTTGGAAGACCATAAAATCAAATATGTTAAAAAAACTGATAGAGAACAAATACCCAATATGATCAAATGAACAAATGCCCTAATTGGTGATTGTTTGGTGAGAAAAAAATCAGATGTAGGTATAGGTATGTAAGACAAGGAAATCTCACACACCTGTGGTAGAGATTACTCTAAATAATCTCTGACTCTGCACAGCCTCATCCGGTACAACCTTATTCTTGCCCTTGGAGGTGTGAGATTTTCCTATCTAGTTCAGGATCTAATAGGCTCAAAACAAAAGAGCATTAAATGATCTGTAGCACATGAGATTTTAAGACAGAGCTTTCAGGAATTAGTCTGTATCACTCCACAGAGCCTTCATGAGTTAGACAGAGCTTTCAGGAAGTGCCCTGTAACAAACAGCCAAGCCTTAATGAATTTAGCTGTACCACACAATTGACAGAGTTAAAAATATTAAAAATTGCAGTTGTTGCTGTGGGAATGGAAAAAACATGAACATTTTATGTGCTCCAAATTAGATGAAACTTTAAAGAAATTTACAGATTAATTAGGAAAGGTAGAACTTATTTTCAGGCTTAAAAATATTCAAAATGGAGCCTTACCGTAAATAAAAAACATAATTGAAAAATTGCTTAGAAGTAGATGGAAACTTTACAAAAAGATTTATTGGCTATGCAGATTTCAATTTTAGATGCATAGAACAAGATTTTCAAAATTTTGACTGATGCCTGGGAAATAGAAAAAAAAAAACAGAAAAACTAGAATGGTTTTTAATTGGCTGAAACATTTACAGAATGGTTGCCTAGGATGTGCAGATCTGATATTATGGCCTTGAATTCTGATCTGGGAGGTTTTTTTAGGGGACTTTTCATGTTTGTATACAATCACAGATATCACATGTTTTAAATTTTCTCAAACTGATATAGAAAATATGCAGAGATGTCAGTTCTTTTTTTATGCCAATACCAAATTACAAAGGTGATTTTAGAAACACATTTATACCTAAAACATTCTTCTAACTGAATATGACCTTTGTTATATAAATTTATTTACTTAAACTATTACTTGATTATCAGAATTTATCAACTCTTAAAAATGATCATATTCAGAAAGGATAGGTAGTATGTGCTAGTTTATTACGTGTCATACAAGTAAAATCATATTTTATATCATTAGATGTGTAGAGACAGATCTGACAAAACTACAGTGGCAGGGAAAGGTCTGGATCCAGGGGTTATGTATCGTTCTGGTAAGTAATGAATGGAGTTACTAAACCGACATAGAAAAAAAGCCAAACTTAAACAAATTTTAAACGACAAACGTTACACTCCAAAGAAAAAAATTATGGAGACTGCTATTTCAAATTCTTTATTATTAAAATCAGCAATAAAAAGTATGGGTCATTTGTTCGCATGATTTTTTCTGGAACCAAGGCTGAAGTATGCTCAATCTTAACCATTTTCAATGAAATGCATAGGAAAAATAGGGAAATGTAACTTGGAAGAAAATTGTCATAATCATAATTTTTTCATTTTATTTCATTAAAAAAATAGTTCTAATTTGAATGATAAGATGATATAGGATGGGTTGGAAGGGGCCTGATCCTAGATTCTGAGATTCTATAAATGTTATTGAATATATTCAAGATAAGGGTTTATAATGAATTCCTGTTTAATAAAAAGGTTCATCCTTTAATTACGTAAAAAACCTGCCATTCCCATAATGTATACGTCACTGTGCTATTTAGGCCATAATTAAAAATTTCCTATATTCTCATTTGTAGTGAACTCAGCTTACAAGGCGTATATAAATACATATGTATATAACATCTGAAAAGATAGCTGTTCATAAACCTTTAGCTGGATGTTGGATCAAAAACAATATTATCAATACTGTGCAAACAAAAATAATAATTAATGTCTAAAGTGATGCACAACAACATCAAAGAAAAGTTATACTTAGGAAAATGTTGGCAAAAAAAACCCTGTACATATACATGTTGTTGATTTGGACTACTTAGAATAAGCTGTTTCTAGTATTTCATACAAATTTCTTTGTTCTGCAGTATTATATTATATTATAACATAATAATAAGTGAAAGTTGAAAAAGTGGACAGGATTTGGGAAATAGGACCCCATTTTTTGTTTATTTATATCTCATCCTGATAAGAGTTCATTTAATACTTACAAGGTTAAAGTGTTGGTTTGCTTAAGAGAAAAAACACATTATAACCAAGCATTATGGCTTAGAAACTCTTCTAATTTCATTTGTTATGGATTTAAATAAAACAGTTAGGGTAGAGGTCAAAGTATCATGAAATCAATTTTTTCTTTGCTTTAATATTTTGTAACAAGGTTTAGCATAGATAAGTTATAATATTTAAAAAATTAGGAACGTATACAGTCGAACTTCGATGGTTCGAACACTTAAAGGACCAATTAAAACAGTTTGAGCTGAAGGGATGATCGAGATATCAAGGCCAAACTACGTGTTAATTTGAACCAAGGGACCAAAATAGTGGTTCAAGGCATCCATGATGTTCGAGTTATTGCAGTTCGAGCCATCAAAGTTCTACTGTATATAGAAATTTATTTTTATAAATATTTTTCAGCACCAAATTTATCTGTAGAATCAAGTGAAGATTCCATCATAAGTAGAAGTAGTTCATCATCTCGCCTGAGGGACCATCCTTGGCCAAAAACATGGAAACTAGCACAGCCCTGTATTGCAAATAGTATTGTGTTTTTTTCTGCTACATCAGGTAGGTATTTTATTTGGAAATTTCATATATATATAAAATCATCACATAAAGTTCATAAATTATGAACTTAAATTTATAACTTGGAGATTAAGAGATATTTCATATACGATGTATAGTTGTTACAATTCTAAGGGAAAACATTTCATCGATGAATCAATTATATCGATCCAAAATGATGACGATTCCTGTATCGTATTGTTGGTCCGGAATAGCGAGACCAAAAATGGCTTTGTTTCATACAACCACGTCCGATTCCAATCTGCGTTTTATTGGCACCAATATGGGGGAAGTCGTATATTTTAACGGAATCGTCATTATGAATGCTCCCACAGCTTATAGATCGATATACAAATGTGATTACTAATATTTAATTACAATTATGACAGATACATATCAGATATTAAAACAATTGTACAATGAGAGTCATGGTCTTGATATCTGGTAAATATGTCATGAAAACAAGATTTACAATACCACGATGCATATCGTGATCGTATCTATCGCATCCAGATATCAGGATATATATCGTATAGTGAGATTCCTCTTGATATTCAGCTCTAATTATAAGCATTATTTTATAACTTGGAGATTCTAAGATTTCATAATAGATATAGAATCGCAACATATCTAGATTACAAAAATAAATGTATAACTTAGAGATTTTGAAATTTCACATCCTCACATATCTAAAACATGGAAAACAGCCACAGCTATGCTAAGCACAGAATTTTCACCTGTTAAACATGTCAGTAAACAGAAATGGACAATAATAATTCCTTTTAACAGATTCATTCATGTGTAAAATGAAGGTCACAGACTGCATCCAAAGCATTCAATGCAGCTGTAATCTCAAAATGCATACCAATATGGTTGATGTGGGACATGTCAGTAAGCCAAAATGGACCTTAACAATTCCACCTAACCAAGTCGCTCATGCATAAAATGTAGGTCACAGTCAGCATCTGAACCATGCATTGCTGTAATCTCAAAATGCATTATAGATTCCAATATGGTTGATGTAGGACATGTTAGTTAGCAGGAATGGACTAAAACCAGCTACCTAACCAAGTGGCTCATGTGTAAAATGTAGTCACAGTCAGCATCTGAAACATGCATTGATGTTGTCATCCCAAAATGCATCAGACATATCAATATGGTTGATGTGGGACATGTAAGTAAGCAGGAATGGACTTTAACCATTCTAATTAACCAAGTCAATCATGCATAAAATGTAGGTCATAGACAGCATCTGAAGCATGTATTGTTGTTTTCAACCCAAAATTCATGATACATACCAATATGGTTGAAGTGTTACATGTCAGGAATGGACTTAAACGATTCTACCTAACAAAATCACTCATGTGTAAAATGCAGGTCACAGAAAGCATTTGAAGCATGCATTGCAGTTGCCGTACCAAAATGCATCATACGTACCAATAAGGTTGATATTGGACATGTCAGTAAGCAGGAATTGATGCCGACCCTAGGGATATCACATAAGCTCTCCTTACTTCGTGAGGCGAGATAAAAACAACAGCAGTAGAATACTGAAGGAACAATTTTAGCACAGGTAGATTATATGAATCAAAGTCCAGAGACAAGGCTAAAATGAGAACACTAGATGATGGAAGACCAAAGACCCCTAAAACACTCAAATACATCACAAATACAACACTAAAAACTAACAAACTCAGTGTGAACCTTAAAAAAAGACAAGAGTGACACAACAGGTCCTTCAGGAGGATATGCAAGCCCTGCTCTGTGTACAAAACCTTTGACACTGTCAGAGAGGCAATCAAGGGTAAAGTCAAATGAGAGTGTCAAATCTTGGAAGATGTGAATTACTACAAATACCAATTTTATCTATAGTAAACAGAACTATTTTGAAAAAACATTAGAACTTAAAAATTCTTGGAATTACTGCAAATTGACCAAATCGTAAGGAAATGGTCAACCACTTGAGGGGCATAAGATAACCTCGACAATAAGATACCTTAAAAAAATTTTAAGGGTTGGCAAGTCTGTATTTTATAAGAGTACAGAGTACAGCATATACATGTATATGGAAAACACTGGTAATATAAATAGAAATTTTCTACTTTTCAGGCTTTATTTCACACACTAAGAAGTTCAGCTCAGAGGCAGGGGGATGGCTATTTTTATGTATGAAGAAAGTGATGAAAAAATTATCTGCACAGGAATCTCTGTCTATCATAAACTTATTTGTAATGGTGAATGAAGAAATGTCACAAATGGAGACAGCTGATGGAACTGGTGTTGGAATAAGTAGTTTTAATCATATGTTGACAAACAATATCAGTATACAAGTCAAGCCTGATATAAAATGATCTCATTAGTTTTAAATATACTATGTCAGTAATACTGTAAATATTACAGTAAAAATTTGTTTTCACAATGCTCCATTTTATCATATGTTTTGAATGAGAAAAAGTTGTTTAAAGTATCTTATACATTTTTTCTTCAGTCACCTGTATGCTTTCCATCTTTCAAATTCATCATGTATCTTCATGACACCTCAAGATTTTGATTGTACCCCTTTTATACATAGCTTGACCTTTACAACAGCCCTGTTCAGGTCTCTATCACATGTCCACCTCAATACCAGTCACGGAATTTACATATATTTGTAAGGATAAATAGAGAAACATTCTTTCCTTAATCCATATCACATGCTGTATCAAACCAAAGACTTGTCCTAGCAATCCCGGTAGGAATAAATGAAGCATTAAATTACATTACCAGTTACTTTGTTCATATTGAAACCCCACCGTTTCATGTATTCTGTTTGCAATATTTTAACCTGATTGTTTTGGAACCTGAATGGCCTCCTAATTTTTAAATGTAAAATACATGATGTTTATTTTACAAAAGGATATGGAGAAAATGGACGTGAGGCCATAACAAATATGTTAACACCAACTGCATACAATTTTAATGAGCTGTATGGCCATTTCAGCAGCACTAGAGCCCAAACATAGAAAATCCACAATTTCAAAAAATGTTTAAAATATATAAAACAAAATGAACTTAGTGCATTTTTGGAATATCTAAATTGATTTCAATTTCAGCAGATGAGGATTGCAAAAGAAGCATCTCTGAAAATGATTTTTTCATTCAAAATATCTGAAGCACTGTCTAAAAGCTCTTTTCTTTCATCTGCACATTCTAAACAAGGAATTATCTGATCTGCCAGCTATCCATATTTATGGGGAGAGCATGGAATTCAACATTTTTAGAGAGCAATTATTTCTTTCTGGCCAAACAAGTCATACATTTGGATAGTGCCTGATGATTGTAATATCATTAAGATGCTAAAAAACAACAAAAAAGGGTTCTAAGCTCCTTATACAGGTGTTATAGTATTATAGTATTTCAAGCATTAAAACCCCCCATGATCATTATTAAAAAAAAATGGCAGGTTAGGCCACATCAAATTAATTGATAGATTCTCATCCCCACCCGCCCCAATTTTTCTAAGCTCAATTTTTTTTTTATTTTTAATTATTCAGAAATTTTCTTTAAATTCCTATCAATTTTGGTGAAAATGAGTAAAAAATAAAAAATAAAACCTTCCCACCCACCCCGGATTTTTTGTTACAGGTGGATGAGAATCTACAAATTAACTTGATAGGGCCTTATGTACTTTCATATTGTGTTACGTATCACTGACTTATGTGTATGGCTCATGGCATTAGTAATATTGTTCAGGCTCGATAAAAAAAAACAAGGATGTATATCATATTAATACTTCTATACTCATAAATTCTTCGAAAAAAGGGGGATAATCACATTTGAGATGTGGTGTATCCTAAGCGTAAGCAACTCCTTCTAAGCATGCATCATTTGTCATGTGAAAAATTATTGTCTGAGAGCAAAACAATTTTGGTGAGGAACATGTACAGTTTGATTGGATTGATTGTGTGAATACTAGTCCATATTCAACATTAATACATGTATGTTTTGCTCAAAGTGAATTTTACAAAATGAAAATAGATCTAATTGTATGATAAAAAGTTAATAGGGTTGTACAATAGTGTAAATGTATTGATTTGAGGAATAGGAGAGGAACAGTTGTGTAAATGTATTGGTTTGAGGAATAGGAGAGGAACAGTTGAACTTTGAGAGCTCAAACACCCAAGGGACCAATGAAAACAGTTCAAACAAAAGGGACGTTTGAGATATCAAGGTCATGACTATGTTTAAACTCGAACATAGGGACCACAAAAAGTGTTTGAGGCATCTAGCCAGCCGCCTTACCAAGTGAGCTAAAGAATTGACCCTTTAGCTCAGTCAGTTTACTGGTTGTTTACTACAATGCAGGTAGGCTTACCTGTCACACATTTATGAATAATATCTCATGATCATTATGTTAGAATTTTAGAACCAAACAGTAAGAAATCTGTTACAAATGTCATTCAATCAGTACTTATGTACCGTAGGGTTGTCCCATTTAAAAATACCTTGATAGGGGAACACCTCTTATTTTATACCCCATTACCAATAGAAGATTCAAATAGTTTCCTACCCCTACCACCAGAATTTACTTATTGTAGTAAACAACACCACCAGAAAAATTTATCAATGAAAAATACAATTAAACTGGTCTTATCATATATCCTGTTGAATTTGACATAACTTTTTGGTCCAAATTACTGATTTTGAAAAGTTTTGAGAACTTAGTATTCTGACATCCTGAAACTTTGACATTTTTAATGATCAAATTATCCCCCCCTCCTCTACAGAATTAAGTTTCAAGAGGTGACCCTACCGAAATAAAAAAAATTGTATTTAACACTCTACACAAAAGAAAAATTTTAAAAGTGAGATCCCCTCCCTGGTAGATTTAAATGGAACAGCTCTTACTGGTAAATCATTATTTACTGTAATAAATGTTGCAACTATTATCTTATAACATCCATAGATTTATGTTTTGTTGAGTGTTTTTATTTTGATGATTTAAATGTGAATGATTAACACCTTTTCTGTATAAAATTTTTAACATTTTATGTATTGTGTTCTTGAGTTTCATTTCTTATTTTTTATGGGGCAAGGTTAATCAATGGCCTCCATGTTAAATGTCTTTATTACTTGTTTCCAACAGACGAGAAGGAGTCAGTAATATGAATTTTATATATTCCAAATGCCCAAGTGTTTGGTCAAAAATATGTGCAAATACAAACCGTGTTAATTTTTATGTAAAAAAGCATGAAAATATTTATTATTATATAATAATACAGTTACAAATATTTAATTGTAGATCAACTTATTGAACAGATTTATAATGAAATAAAATTGACATTGCTAATTGACAAAGAAGGGAAAGACTAAATACTAGGTTTCAAGGAACTATTACAAATTTACAAACTTGAGAGATTTTTACAGTAGAGTTTATATTTTTATACTTTTATATATTTTTATATATATTTATATGAACAGTTCATTGTACTTGTTATTATCTATTGTCATGTGAAAAAAAACAGATTTACTTTTTAAAGAGAGAAGCTCAAATAAAAAAAATGCAATTAACATGTAGTTTAATGTCTGAATGCTTAGATGAGATGAAAAAATATGCAACTAACAGGAAATCCTGTACACAGACTAGAAAAAAAGGATAAAGTAGATACCTAAGTAAAGTTGGCACAAACAAAGAATTGATAAAAAGAGTAAATTCATATACTAACAATGCCAAACTTAATAGATGATTGTCTAAAATGACATCTATTTGCTTTATAATTTTGTAAGCACTTTGAATGTCATCCTTTAGTTTCAAAGAATAAAGCAGTAGCATAGATTTTATCAGGGCACACTACTTAAAATGGCAGACTCCCTATAGTAATCAGTCTGTCCCTCCACTGTAACAAATATAACTTTTTGTCTTTTGAAATAGGCTTTTAGTATTGACATGTAGATAGATCACTTCAGAATGATGTGCCATTCACCATGGTTGGTCAACCTTGACCTTGAACTTTGTCCTCAGGGTCAGATTACTGCTTTATTATTTTGTCTTTTGAGATATGCATTTGGTATTCGACATATCAACTCAACACTAGATTCTCCCGACCAGTGCTCGATAATTTTTAATATATTTCCTACTGTGTTGTTATTATACATCATTCGTTTTCTCTCATGGTTTGTAAAATTAAAGTAGACCATATTAAGAAACGAACACCAACTGGGAAATTCCTGCATCTTATATGACGTCATAAATAGGCATACTTGTTTTAACACCAAAAAAACCTATCAAACCGGATACATCGATTACCAGTGCTTGATAATAAAAATTGACCTATTTAAAGACAACGAAAAGCAATGATGTTTTTATATTTTACACTGAAAACACATTTGGTGATATTTAAGACTGAAATATTTGAAGGAAACAGATTTAATCAGTTTAATTTTATTTGAATAGAAATGACATCAACATAGGCTAATCAAAATATTAAAGTTTATCATGAACACTAAAAAACATGTTTTCACCCAAAATAAGTTTCACAAATAGTCACTACTCCTCAGTTTGAACACAAACATTGCATAGCCATGGCTCATGGGTAATTAGGTTCCAAAACCAATAGAACGGGTCGCTTCTTACCAATAGATGGCACAAAAGCCTCATTGAACCACCTAAGATATAGATCATTATTAATAAAACCGCTGTCAGTTTTATCAAACAGCCAATTATCCGGAACTCCTGTTGAATAATCAGATTGTGGAAGCGCACCGGAGAATATGAGCATAGGTGGTATTGTCTGCCCAGCAGCTGATATGGCTTGTAAAATTGTAATATGACCAGAAATTGTTACTCGAGTCTGATATGCATGTCGGATATATTTTGGTACAATGACTTTTTTGGACCCATTTAATCGGCCGGCAAATCCTGATTAATACACCGATTGCACATTTGCGGGATTGCTCATTATTTTAGCCAAACAAGGAGTAATCTGGTACAAAACTGGTTCCAAGACGCTGATAGACGAAAATAGTAATTTCTTCATCTCATTTCAAGTTTCGTTTTTTGTGGGTTGGAAATGTTCCTCGTGGATTTCTTTGTTAGTTGAAAACGTTTTTTACCCATATGTTGAATAAAAAACGTAAGGTTCGTTGGTAGAAAATATCTGTCCCTTGCTCCAACGTTGAATGATGTCATTTTTCCTCCAGTTGACCCCAGATGACCTCGTCTAAATGACGCGTCAGATCCGGATTGAAAACGATGTGCAACCCATATATTGTAGATCCTTGTGGGATCGTTCATGAGATTTAATCTCTTAAGAGTAGATTCAAGCAGCTCATAATATTGGTCGATCTGATTCTGTGTAATTTTGGCCCTACACCTTTCCAACGGATGCGATATTCTTAGTGTTAAATTGTTATGTCTTTTAAGAAACTTGGAAATCCATTTATCTGAAGGGCCAGTGGCTAAGTCAAACAAAGTTTCGTGTCCAGCGTTTCTTTTCACAATTTCAATAACAAATTTTTTCAGATGTTGTCGTGATAACGGGAATCCACGGATGGCCATATACTCGACATACTTAAGAATACTTTCCTCCTCTTCCTGGTTTAATTCAGTTTTTGGACCAAAAGATTTGGGTTTATCAATACCAACATATGGTCCCTTGAGATAATCATGGAGGGTGGTATATGGAATCCCTGTCTGTTTTGAAATTTTGGACAATGACTAACGCCTTTGCCTCGGTAAATTCGTCTTCACCTCGAACTTTCTGATTTCTTGGCATCTTTTATGCACTCTATATTTACATTTATTCCTCTTCAAAGATATCTCATAAAATTAATAAGATATTTCATATACTTCATAAGATATCTCCTAAAGTTTATAAGATATCTTATATATTTTATAAGATATCTTATATCTTTTATAAGATATCTTATTTATTTTATGAGATATCTTATAAAAAATAATTTATAAGATATCTTATATATTTTATTAGATATCTTATTAAGTTTATAAGATATCTCGTAAAATATATGAGATATCTTAGAAAGTTTATAAGATATCTTATAAAGATCGTTTAAAAAAGATATCTCTTATACATTATAAGATATCTTATAAACTTTATAAGATATCTTATAAAGTTTAAGAGATATCTTATAAAAAAAGATTTATAAGATATCTCGTATAGTATAAAAGATATCTTTTAAAAGATATGAGATATCTTATAAATGTAAAAATTTAAGCAATATAGTATCCCGTACTTTAGAACTGCAGTAAATAGATCATGTGACCATTTTGAAATAAAATATATTAAAAAAATTGACACCCAACATCCATGTTTTCCGTCATCATTCAAATCAAAACAGCCGACTTATAATTCTTATTTAAGATTGTGTACAATATTAATCTATGTCAAATGATAACATGATACATGTGTAGCAAATACCACAAATCGATGTTTTCCAACACACACTAATTTAGGAATGTGTATATATCAATAATCTTTTTTTTTTTTATTTGATTACATGATACATGTATTTGTAAATTGTTAATCTCCACCCTACACTAATCTAGTGTTTCGGCGTTCTAATAAGGCTCGCTATCATCAGGGATCTGCCTTTTTTGTGTGTAAAAAATTCTTTTTTTTTATTTTCGAGGAGGTCAATATGTCCCCCAAATTTTTATGCCTTTTATAAGCAATGAATGGTTGGTTTGCAAAAATATTTTTACAAACATCGTTATATTCCAACAAATGCAAATGCTTGGTTATACATTGTTTTATCTTTCAAATGCATGGATTGTATTTTGTTGAAAACACGAGAGGAATATCCTTCTTGTGTTTATTCCTTTTCTGATTTAAAAAATTGGCTCTGTTTTTTGTCATAGCCTGCTTTATATTTTCATCGATTTCAAGTTCATTGTATCCTCTTTTTATCAAGTTCAGTTTGAAGCTAGATAGGAATTTTTGTAGCTCACTTTTGTCACTGGTGTTATGAATATGTCTAATTGTCTCGCCCTTGATGAATCCGGTGAAAACATGTCGACTCTGACAGATAAATAAATGAAGGGAGCAATTATTGTATTTCGAGACAAGGTTATGAGATATCTTATAAACTTTATAAGATATCTTATATATTTTATGAGATATCTTATAAGTTTTATAAGATATCTTATTTATTTTATGAGATATCTTATAACACATGATTTATAAGATATCTTATATATGTTTTGAGATATCTGATAAAATACATAAGATATCTCCTAAAGTTTATAAGATATCTCAAATGCTTTATAAGATATCTTATATATTTTATAAGATATGTTATATATTTTATCAGATATCTTATAAACTCTCCATTATATGAGATATCTTATCAAGTTTATTAGATATCATATAAAAAATTGGAGATATCTTATATAATATATAAGATATCTTAAACGTTGAATAAATATAGATATGGCTTGCATAATCTTTGACTACTGAAAAAAAAATAACAGGTTGCATTTCTGAACCACTATAAGGTCAATATAAAAATTATACCGATAGAATCTCATCCACTCCAGTCCTGTTTTTTTTCTTTTTCTTCTTTTTTCTTTTTGCATCACTTTAAAGAAAGCTTTGTTTTTATTTTTGTGTTCATATGTGGTCATATTTTTCAAAATTTACAGCATTTTCACAATAAAGGAAATAAAATTCTGCGCGCCCTGGTTTTTCAAATGTAGGATGTTAATCTACACTTTTTTCACAATGGTCTTTTCTACATAATGCATAAACACAGGCTCATTTTTTTCTTCTATTATTTAATTATACCCCCTGCAACGAAGTTGGGGAGTATACTGGAATCACCATGTCCGTCCGTCTGTCTGTCCATCTGTCCGTCCGTCTGTCCGTCTGTAGACATTTTTTGTCCGAAGCTTATCTCGGGAACCTTTCTTAATTGACTTTTCAAATTTTGTCATAATGTTAGTAACTATAAGTACTTGTGCACCTCCCATTTTCAGATTGATTCATAAATTTTTAACAAAGTTACAGCACTTTGTAGATTTCTCCTACTTAGAGTCTATATTGAAAATTTGTCCGAAGCTTATGTCTGGAACCTTTGTGAATTGACTTTTCAAATTTTGTCAGAATGTTAGTCACAATAAGTACTTGTGCATCTCCTATTTTCAGATTGATTCATAAATTTTTTACAAAACAAAGTTACAGCACTTTGTAGATTTCTCCTACTTAGGAGTCTATATTGAAGATTTGTCCGAAGCTTATCTCGGGAACCTTTCTGAATTGACTTTTCAAATTTTGTCAGAATGTTAGTCAGTATAAGTACTTGTGTACCTCCTATTTTCAGATTGATTCATAAATTTTTAACAAAACAAATTTACATCACTTTGTAGATTTCTCCTACTTAGAGTCTATATTGAAAATTTGTACGAAGATTTGTCTGAAGCTTATCTCGGGAACCTTTCTGAATTGACTTTTCAAATTTGGCCAGAATGTTAGTAACTATAAGTACTTGTGCACCTCCTATTTTCAGATTGATTCATAAAATTTTAACAAAGTTACAGCACTTTGTAGATTTCTCCTACTTAGAGTCTATATTGAAAATTAAAAAGGTAGGCTAAAAAGGTTTCCCCAACATCTTCCCTATCGAGTAGCAAAACATCTCTCTGATAAATAGTTCTAATGAGTCTATGTCTTATCAAAGGATTTCTCTGTGCCTTCCTCTTATTTTAAGTTGCCTCAAAGTTACGGTGGACTATTGGAGTACCCCCATGGTACCATTCTACGTCTGTAAATGTGCAGGGTAGGATCATCAACAAGAAGCGGGGGGTATAAATTTGTGGCCCATCAGGCCACAGTTACATCTAGTTTTTTTATTATAATCATTGTAATTATTATTTTCTTGTTTTTGTTTTAAACACAGACTAGTTTTTTTAATATTTTTTTTATCGAATGCTTTTTAGCTCACCTGGTTAGAGCCAGGGTGAGCTTTTGCCATCACTTTTCGTCCGTCGTCCGTCCGGCGTAAACTTTTCATTCAAAGATCTTCTTCTCTGAAACTACTGTGCCAATTGAAACCAAACTTGGCCACAATGGTCCATAGATGGTCCCCTGCAAAAAAGTTGTTTTTCAGATCCGCGCTATATCCAAGATGGCCGCCAGCGGGGATCATAGTTTTAACATTGGACCCTATGGGAAAATACTTTCAAAGATCTTCTCAGAAACTACTGAGCCAATTAAAACCAAACTTGGCCACAATAGTCCTTAGATGGTCCCCTGCAGAAAAGTTGTTTTTCAGATCAGCACTATTTCCAAGATGGCCGCCAGCAGGGATCATAGTTTTAAAATTGGACCCTATGGGAAAATACTTTCAAAGATCTTCTCCTACTGAGCCAATTAAAGCCAAACTTGGCCACAATAGTCCTTAGATGGTCCCTTACAAAAAAGTTGTTTTCCAGATCCGCACTTTATCCAAGATGGCCGCCAGCGGGGATCATAGTTTTAACATTGGACCCTATGGGAAAACACTTTCAAAGATGTTCTACTCTGAAACTACTGAGCCAATTGAAACCAAACTTGGCCACAATAGTCCTTAGATGGTCCCCTGCAAAAAAGTTGTTTTTCAGATC
>MJUU01039433.1:50217-61448 GCA_002080025.1 Modiolus philippinarum
AAAAGACATTCAAAGATCTTCTCCTCTGAAACTACTGGGCCAATTGGATCCAAACTTGGCCAAAAGAACTGCACCCAATCCAAAATAGCTGCTAGTCTGGAACATAGTTTAACTTATGGTAATATAACATCAATGTCTATTAACAAATTTGAAAATAATGCCCTTAAAACATTGGGACTATTTTTACTGCATATGTCAGCCGTGGCACAGGTGAGCGATACAGGCTCTTGAGAGCCTCTTGTTTTGTGTACCTGTTTCTTTTTATTTTTTATTTATTTTTTTATTTTTATTTATTTTTTTTTACTATTTTTTGTTTAGTTTTTGTTTTTTGTTTTTTTTTATTTCTTTTTTTTGAATACATAAAGTAAAGAAAAACGGCCTCTTGATCCCTTTATCAATATACATAGAAAAAAAAGTAATGATTAAATCCTGCTAAAAAGTGCATTCTGAAAATGAGTTGAAAATACGAAATTTCCGGATTACACAAAAAAAGTAGAAATCAAGCATGTCCAATTCAAAATGGCCAAGTGTGATTGACAGACGATCTAGGATTTTCTTAATGTTTTTGCTGTTTTAGTTGGAGAATACTGAGCTAAATAATGCATGTAGTTTATCACGAATAACTGTTCTACCAAATATATGACTTTGAAGTTCATCTGAAAACTACTTACCATTTAAATCTTAAAGTTTCCACTGGACATTGATTCGCGGTCCTACTTTCACTTTTAATAACAATCGTCTGCTGTTGTGTCACAATGCGCATTCTCTTTTCTCCCAGGATCAATTAATAACACATAAATTTGGTAGAAAATGTTTTCATTTAAAAGATACAGATAAAAGGAAGTCCAACTATCGAGCACTGGTCGTTATCGAGCACTAGTCAGGAGAGTCTATGTGTAATGTACCATACTTTGAATGCAAGGTCAAATTGCTGTTCATTGGAACTTACAGAGATGGACCTCATCTGTACAATATCTAGTTTTTTAGATGCTTCATAGTTAACCCCCTGATCTAGTTAAAGGATTGTGTAAATGATAAACATAAGACAAAAACTCCAATTATGATCATCAAAATGTTTACATCCTAATGCATTTTGAAGTTGCTAAATGGACATAGAAAAATCACTGAACATTATGTAACTTGATGGAACATATACATAGGAATAGAATTTTTTCACCTTGAAGTTAACCATAGGGACAAAGCTCAATCTTAACTGTAAGTTCAAGATGCCAACAAGACAACTCAACCCTTTCAAGGGGCATATTTCATTGAAAAAAAAACACTGTGCAGTGGAAGGATAGGTGTTATTTTGCTGACCTATGAAGGAGTGGAAGGATAGGCGTTATTTTGCTGACCTATGAAGGAGTGGAAGGATAGGTGTTATTTTACTGACCTATGAAGGAGTGGAAGGATAGGCGTTATTTTGCTGACCCATGAAGGAGTGGAAGGATAGGTGTTATTTTACTGACCTATGAAGGAGTGGAAGGATAGGCGTTATTTTGCTGACCTATGAGGGAGTGGAAGGATAGGTGTTATTTTACTGACCTATGAAGGAGTGGAAGGATAGGTGTTATTTTGCTGACATATGAAGGAGTGGAAGGATAGGAATAATAGGGCTAATGGTGACAAAAATTACTTATATTCAGCCCAGTGTTATCCTAAACAGGTTATTCAAAGGGAACAACTGATGTTGGATGATGAAGGAAACAACAAAATACTGAAATTGTAGTTAATTTGTTTTTCTACAGAGGATCATTTCAACAACTTTAGTCTCTCAGTACAGGTAAATATAGATAAATGGAAGTCAAAAATTAAAACATGTAAAGAGCTAACATAGAACAAATAAGTCTGCAAGTCCACCCTGGCCCATTTTTATCACAGAGGTCTTCATGAATTTCTGCACTAATAACAAAGAACTTTTATATTGTCATGGCTCCGGCAGAATGAGCCTTGATAAAAATGGGGTTCCAATGAGGACTCAGGTTTCAGGAACAAGTAGATCTCAGTCCAGTTTCGATCACATGGACCATGGCTGATACAGACAGTAATTTCTTGCAGGGACCACTTAATTACTATTGTGAGTAAGTTTGGTTACAATTGTCCAGCAGTTTCAGAGGAGATTTTTTATAGGTTCAATGTTAAATTATGTTTACTGATGGCAGCTATCTTGGATTAAGCGTGAAAATGAAACGCAGGTTTTTTGCAAAGGACCATCTTAAGAGTTATGAATAAGTTTGGTTACATTTGGCTTTGCAATTTCATATATCCTTGAAAGTGTTCCCATAGGGTCTAATGTTAAACATTGTTCCCCGCTGGTAGCTATATCTTGGATAAAGTGCTAACCTGAAAAACACCTTTTTGCTTGGAACAACACAAGGACTATTGTGCACAAGATTGGTTCCAATTTGCCCAGTGTTTTCAGCGGAGAAGATCTTTGAATGAAAATTTTACGCCGGAGAGAGAACAGATCTAATGACAATGGACACAAAGTGATGGCTAAAGCTGACCCTGGCTTAACCAGATGAGCTAACAAGAGGCTCTCAAAAGATCTTGACTAATATAGACAATCTATGTTAAATAGGGCAAAGTTCAACTATGGTTACTAGTTGCCAACTGGTGTAAGGGGAAAAGACCTTGGAAAGTTTGTCAATAGGGTCCAAAGTTTAACTATGTTCCCTGCTTAAAGCCATTTTAGATAAAAAGCAAGACAGAAAAACACTTATCTTGTAAGAGACCACCTAATTACTAATGTGACAAATTTTGGTTCCGATTTCCAAAGCAGATCTTCGAAAGTGGCACCACTGGGTCAAATGTAAAGCTTTGTTCCCTTCTGGCAGCCATCTTGGATCAAGTGGAATCTGAAAAACAACTTTTTTGTAGGGGACCACCTGAAGACTATTGTTGCCAAGTTTGGTTCCAATTTACCTGGCAGTTTCAGAGGAGAAGAATATGTTTTCCCTTAGGGTCCAGTGTTAAACTATGTTCCGCGCTATTGGCCATCATGGATATAGAGGGACCTGAAAATAAAAACAGATTTTTTGCTGGGGACCACACATAGACTGTTGTAACCAAGCTTGGTTTTAATTTGCTAAACAGTTTCATTGATGATCTTTTAATGACTTTCCCTGTAGGGTCAGAATTGAACCACCTTTCCCTCTGGTGGCTATCTTGGATCAAAGTAAAATCTGCAAAATCCTTTTTTGCAGGGACCCCAAAAGACAACTCTGGCAAAGTTTGGTTCCAATTCGTTATATAGTTTTAGAGGAGAAATTCTTTGAAAAAGTTCCCTTAGGATCCAATGTTAAATTATTTTCCTCCACTGGAGACCACCTTGGAAATAGTGAAACACTTTTTCCCAGGGGACCATCTTGGTGGTGTCAGAGATAGTATAATCTTTCATGTAGGGATTGGTATTAGAGAAATTGGACATGGGAGAAACACTTCTTCAAATTGGTGTACCAAAGGACCAAATTTGTTTTCAACTGGATCTCTTGATTCAGAAGTCTTAAAAAATTAAATAAAGTTGCAAACAACATGGAGTAATGGCAAAGGCCCACTTTGGTTCCAGCCAGGTAGGTGAGCTAAACAGGAGGCTCCATGTATCACTCACCTGAACAATGGCCAACAAAGACAGTCCAATAAATTTGAAATACATGTTTAAGGATTTGAACTATACTCAACGATCACAATGTTACATGGTCGAATTTTACAATGTTTCACTGGCAGCTATTTTGGATGAAATGCACACTTTCTGAAAGAGACCATTGTGGTTGATCTTAATTCAAATTGGCAAAGTAGTTTCAAAGAAGAAAATTTTAGAATGTGTTTTCAGTGGATTCATTGTAAAACTATGTTCTCTACAAGCAACCATCATGAATGAGGTGTGAAAATACCGGACATCTTCTTCGAAGCAGATAATCTTTGGGAAATTTTGCCCAGGTTTCTTAATAAATTGGTGTTAATTTTCATAGGAGAAGATTTTTTTGAGTAGTTTTCCCATAAGGTCAAATACCCGGTATCAAACTATGTTCCCTCCCTGGCAGCCATCTTTTATGACAGTTGAACCTGAGTTTTGTTATATATGTAAATGGCAAAGCAGGGTAAAATGAGATCTTCTAAATGCTTCTGCCCAAAGGGCCAGATGTTAAACTATGTTTCCTGTTGGTGGCCATCTCGGATAAGGTGCATAATTCCCAGACAAATTTTTTGAAGGGGGTAACCAATAGACTATTGTGACCAGACCAAGTTTGGTTCCAATAGGCCATGTGGTTTCAGGGAGATCTTTGAATGTGTTTCCCTTAAGTCCATGTTAAACTATGTTCCCCACTGGCAGCCATCTTGGTCGAGATGCAATCCTTCTTGGGGCCAATCTGCCACATTTTGTTAAAAATAAATGTGTTTTTCAACTGGGACAAATGATAAACTATGTTCCCTGCTGGTTAACCATCTTACATAAGGTGCTATATATATATATATATATTTTTCCTGGACAAACTTTTTAAAAGAGATCATTCAAGAACTGTTGTGACTTTTGGTACCATGTTTGATTCAAAATTGCCTATAGTTTCAGAGGAAAAGATCAAATGAAAAGTTTATGACAGATGAGTGATTGCAAAAGAAACAACTTTCTCCTCTAAACCAACAACTAACTTCTTAAGTCTAAAGACTGTACATAAATTTTATTCAGAAGTTCTTTGGTTGGAAACAACTTAATGTACAGAAGACTTATAAACAAATGCTCAATTACAAATTACATTCAATTACACAAGAAATTAACTAATTACAGCCAATTACTATTACTTTTTTAATTATCCCATCTTTGGCAGAAGTATCAGGGAGCATAACTCAAGAATTACTTCCACTTCTAAAACTTAAAATCAAACACAATTCAATACATACTCGAGCCTGAAAAGTCGGCCATGGTGACCTAATTTATTTAAGGAACCACATAACTATCCAAGGCACATCTACAAACAAATCCATGTTCCAGCATTTCAGTTCTGCACTTTACCCTGTGTCACCAATGCATGAAATTTCGGTGAATACCACCTACTTTTTATACTGACCTCAAGTACTATAGTATATATCAAGGGAACTAGAGGTACTGCTGAACGCAGGAGGGCCCCACAAAAGGCAGTCACTTCCTTTGTACCAAATTATCAACATTTGTTTATGTTAATATTTCAAAATAAAACGTTAAAAAGTATCCGCAAACAGGAAGTAGTGGCATGGCAAACCTGAAAATAGCTTACACGATACAACTCATCATCATGAAGCTTTACACCAATTATCAAATCATTCCAAGTTGTAAAGGCCAAGAAAACTTTGACAAAAATTTTCATCCATAGAGTGGTACAATAAAAAGTTAAAGTATCGGTAAACAGGAAATAGTGGCATGGTAAACCTGAAAATAGCATACACAATACAACCCATCATCATGAAGCTTTAGACCAAATATGAAATCATTCCCATCTGTAGAAGCCCAGAAAACTTTGACGAAAATATTTCATCCATAGAGTGGTTTAAAGTATCGGCAAATAGGAAGTAACCTGAAAAATGCTTACATGGTACAAATCATCATCATAAAGCTTCAGACCAAATATGAAATCATTCCCTTCAATAGAAGCCCAGAAAACTTTGACGAAAAATTTTCATCCATAGAGTGGTATAATAAAAAGTTAAAGTATCGGCAAACAGGAAGTAGTGGCACAGCAAACCTGAAAATTGCTTACACGGGACAACTCATCATCATAAAGCTTCAGACCAAATATGAAATCATTCCCACATGTAGAAGCCCAGAAAACTTTGACGAAAAATTTTCATCCATAGAGTTGTATAATAAAAAGTTAAAGTATCGGCAAACAGGAAGTAGTGGCACGGCAAACCTGAAAATTGCTTACACGGTACAACTCATCATAATAAAGCTTCAGACCAAATATGAAATCACTCCCACGTGTAGAAGCCCAGAAAACTTTGACAAAAAATTTTCATCCATAGAGTGGTATAATAAAAAGTAAAAGTATCGGCAAACAGGAAGTAGTGGCATGGCAAACCTGAAAATTGCTTACACAGTACAACTCATCATCATAAAGCTTCAGACCAGATATGAAATCATTCCCAGCTGTAGAAACCCAGAAAACTTTGACAAAAATTTTTCATCCATAGAGTGGTGTAATAAAAAGTTAAAGTATCGGCAAACAGGAAGTAGTGGCACGGCAAACCTGAAAATTGCTTACACGGTACAACTCATCATCATAAAGCTTCAGACCAAATATGAAATCATTCCCGCATGTAGAAGCACAGAAAACTTTGACGAAAAATTTTCATCCATAGAGTTAAAGTATCGGCAAACAGGAAGTAGTGGCACGGCAAACCTGAAAATTGCTTACACGGTACAACTCATCATCATAAAGCTTCAGACCAAATATGAAATCATTCCCACTTGTAAAAGCCCAGAAAACTTCGACCAACAAGAGCTGGTGCCGAATGGCAGCCTGATATACCCCCGCTCATTGAACCCTGAATCAATTTAATTTAATTGTATAGGGACACAATACAAGTGTGGACACAATTCAAGTATAAACACAATGATATAATCGTAGTAACCAACATGTTCAGCGATAACTGTCTGCACAACAATTGAATCTGCCTTACATTTCTAAAAGAAATTGTGACAAAAATTCCATAAATTGTACAACAATGAAAAACAATGACGTCTCGGAAAACAAGAAGTTCTTATAACATAACCTTGAAATCCGAATACACGATAGATTGGACCATAAGGAATATCTGTGCATAATAACAATTGAATCCTACTTACAGTTTCAGAAAAAATTGTGATGAAAAATTCCATATATTGTACAACAATGAAAAACAATGACGTCTCGGCAAACAGGAAGTGCTTATGGTATTATCTTGAAATCCGAATACACAATAAATTGGACCATAAGGAAGCTCAGTGCTAAACAACAATTGAATCCCACTTATAGTTTCAGAAAAAATTGTGACGAAAATTTCCATATATTGTACAACAATGAAAAACAATGACGTCTCGGCAAACAGGAAGTGCTTATGACGTAACATTAAAATCGGAATACAAGATAGATTGGACCATAAGGTAGATCTGCGCATAACAACAATTGAATCCCTCTTCCAGTTTCAGAAAAAAATGTGACGAAAAATTCCATATGCTGTACAACAATTAAAAAAACAATAAAGTCTCGGCAAACAGGAAGTACTTATGCGGTAACCTTGAAATCTATATATACTCATGGGACCATCATGAGGAAGCTTTTGTGGAAATATGAATTCATTCTGTAAAGTAGTTGCTTAGAAAAGTGTGGTTACGGACGGACGGACGAACGGATGAACAGACGAACGAACTGAGGTAAACCAGTATACCCCCACTACTATGTAGCGGGGGTATAAAAAAATTGTTGACGGACAGACGGACGGACAGATGGACGGACGGACAAAGTGAAAACTATAGGGCACCCGCATCTCGATGCGGGGCCTCATTAAGCTAATCCATCTATGACTGTTCTTCAAAATGCAATGACTTTAACTCTTTGACTGACAAAGACAGATTTAATGCTTATTAAATAAACCAGGTTTAGTAAAAGATCAAATTTTATTTGATTCTAGTCAATAGCAAATGATTACAAATGGTACGTATTAGATGATAAAAATCTATAAATAACTATATAATTAGAATTTAATTACACCATTCTCATTTTTATACAAAATAAGCTGTTTATCCCTCCCAAATTCCCTACACTGAAAAACTATTGAAAGTAAATAAACTATTATTAAATACATGATTTATGATAGAGCCACTGAAGTACTTAAGTCAACATAAACTAATCAACACAAAATATCAGTTGGACACAAAATGATTTCTACTAGCTGTAACAGTCTGAATTTTTTATAACCATATTCCTTGTATGAAGCAACCCTGTTGCTATAGAACCCCAAACCTAAATTTTGTTTATAATTCTAAAGTGCCCCTCAATTCCACATGGTAAATTTTATTCTATATGTTTTCAGTCATTGATTTTTTATTATGTAATTGGGCATGCATATTCATTCAAGCGTTATCTAAATTTCCTGTTGTAAACAATGTAAACAATAGAGTAATCATATTATTCTTTTGCATTTGAGTACAAACAATTGATCAAATATAACATCCTTCTTACTCTTTTCTTCCAAATTCAAATGTCAAAGTTTTTGATAATTAAGACATTATCACATACCTGCCAACTTTCCCTGTTTATGGGGTTTCCCCCATGAGAGCATTGAATTTGAAATTGTCAAAGAACACTTATTTCTTTCTTGCTTAACAAATCATTCAATATTTTATTGCATGATGATTGTAATGTCATGAAGACGTTAAAAACAACAGGAAAATCGACTTTAACAACCCTATATAGGTTTTATTGTTCGCCTGAAGCTGTCTCATGCATCAAAACCGCCATGAGCATTTTCAAAAGATGGCAGGTAAGTATTACATTGATTGAATAGAGTACTTAAGTATGATTTTTGTAATAAGTTCTCCATGTTTGAACAATGCTTGTGTTGTACTTAAAAAGTGCCCCGTCCCCTTTTCAGATTTTCTAAGTACCATGGCCACTTGAAACAAGGAATATGGTCTTACATAAATTATTACAAGAGTTGTATAAGGTTGAACTAACTTGTATATGTTTAACACTTCAAAGTCATCTTTATATTTTCCTCTATTTTTTAACCTACAATATATATATTGTACCGTAATCTTTGTGAAATTTGATCATTTCAATATATCCACTTTTCTTTGTGCAAATTGTAAATACAATGTAAATTTGAAGTTTGGTGGTAAATACTAGGGTCTCTGGTTTAAAGTATCAATGGATATTTCAAGTATATCCTGATGGGTCAAGTGGATTATGATATTTCTTCAGTTCAAGATAATTTCTGATTTTAACATGAAAGCTTTAGCGACATGTTAAATCAGAAATTTAACTATCAAGAATGGAGAAATATTGTAATCCACAAGCAAACAGAAGGATATATTGTTTCCGCAACTGTGTTTCAGGTGCAGATTCAATGGTTGTCAAACTTGGTCACGCTATCTGAAAGCTTAGTAACCATGACATCGCAACAGACATTATGAATGAAATTAAACTTTGCGGGAAATATCACACAGAAATTTAACCAACGTGTGGATTAAAAATAACACATATTTTTAACCAAGTCGGTTAGCAGGCTAAGAATTGGAGAAATAATCATCCAAAACAGACCAAATTTTATATCGCCTATCAATGACACCTATAGTTTTTGAGTAAAATGTATCAAATAATTACTAATAAGGAATTTTTTGTCATGGTAAGTGCAAAAACTAGAGCATATCGAAACTGGCGTTGTCGGAAGGGCCCCGCAATTTTGATCCTGAAACTCCGGGCAAAAGTAAAATTGAGGTAAGTGTGGATTCACATTCTGTTTGACACACAAATGTATTGATACAGTAATTTGCTGGATACAGTGATTTCTTGAAGTTTTACCAAAACATGTCATTTCAAAAAGTCAAAGTATTGACAAACAGGAAGTGGATGTTCGACAAATTTGAAAACCACTTTCACAATACAACTCATCAATTCAAAGCTTCAAACCAAATTTCAAATCATTCCCTCCAGTAGAAGCCAAGAAATCTGTGACGGAAATTTAGCTTTTAGTAAAAGTTCAAAGTCTCAGCAAACAGGAAGTGGATGTCCTGCAACCTTGAAAATTGCTTACACAATACAACTCATCATTTCCAATCTTTAGACCAAATTTCAAACCATTCCCTCCAGTTGAAGCCAAGAAATCTGTGCTGAAAATTTGTTTTTTTTGTAAAAATTCAAAGTATTGGCGAACAGGAAGTGGCCATCCAACAAACTTGAAAAATTCTTTACACAATACAACTCATCATTTTAAAGTGTCAGACCAAATTTCAAATCATTCCCTTCAGTAGAAGCCAAGAAATCTTTGACGGAAAATTTGGTGTTTAGTCAAAAATCAAAGTATCGGCAAACAGGAAGTGGGCGCCCGACAAACTTGAAAATTGCTTACACAATACAACTCATCATTCCCAAGCTTCCGACCAAATTTCAAATAATTCCCACATATACAAGCCAAGAAATCTGTGACGGAAAAAAATTGTTGACGGACAGACGGACAAAGTGAAAACTATAGGGCGACCGCATCTCGATGCGGGGCCCTAATGATCTTTTCTTCATTAAATATTTTGATCAACAAGAGGCTCTCAAGAGCCTGTATCGCTCACCTGGTCCTTGATCAACATAGACATTTTATGTTAAAGAGCCAATATACATGTATATAATTAAACTATAGTTCCAATATGCCCAATTAGTTTGAGTGGAGAAGACCACTGTTAAGGTTCCCCATGGGGTCCAATGTTAAACTATGTTCCCTGCTGGCAGCCATCTTGGATAAAGTGGGAACCTGGAAAAAATTTTTTTTTTCTTTTCAGGGGTCCATATAAAGACTATTTTGACCAAGTTTGGTTCCATTTGGCTCAATAGTTTCAGAGGAGAATGTCTTTGAATGTGTTTTCTCATAGGGTCCAATGTTAAAATCTATGTTCCCCGCTGGCCGCCACATTGGATATAGCGTGAACCTGAAAAACACCTTTTTTTGTAAGGGACCACTCAAGGACTATTGTGGCCAAGTTTGGTATCAATTGTCTACGCAGTTTCAGAGAATAAGATTTTTGAACATGTTTTCACAAAGGGTGCAATGTTAATAACTTTGTTTCCCGCTGAAAGTCATCTTGGATACCATGCTGAAAACATTTTTTTTGCAAGGGACCACCCAAGGACTTGTGGCCAAGTTTGGTTCCAATTGGCCCAGCAGTTTCAGAGGAGCAGACCTTTGGCGGCCATTTTGGAATAATGGGCCGACCTGAAAAACACCTTTTTTGTAAGAGACCACCAAAGGACTATTGTGGCCAAGTTTGGTGCCAATTGGCTCAGTAGTTTCAGAGAAGAAGATATTTGAATGTGTTTTCACATAGGGTCCAGTGTTAAATCTATGTTTTCTGCTGGCAGCCATCTTGGATATCGTGCCGACCTGAAAAACTCCTTTTTTGTAAGAGACCACCAAAGGACTATTGTGGCCCAGTTTGGTGCCAATTGGCTCAGTAGTTTCAGAGAAGATCTTTGAATGTGTTTTCCCATAGGGTCCAATGTTAAAACTAT
>MJUU01039438.1:2338-59347 GCA_002080025.1 Modiolus philippinarum
TCTTAACTAATGAATGGTTTGATGAAAGCTGTAAGCGTGAACAACTGAAGTTTCATACAGCTCGTAATTTTTACCAACGTCATCGTACAGATACTAACCGCCAAAATTACATTTTAGCTCGAAATAAATATAACAAAACCAAAAGACTTGCTCGTACAAATTTTATGCATGCGAAAGGCCGTGAACTTTGTGAAGTTGCCAAGACCAACCCGAGAAAGTTTTGGAATTCGATTAAAACACGAAATAAACGACTTGCTCGTACAAATTTGACAGTGACTTAATGCTACACCATTTTGAACATTTGCTCGGTGGGAATCCCCCTGATATCTGCGATGAAGTTATCGATCTAATAAACAATAATGATTTTTTAAATGATATTAACATTGAAACGCTTGATAGTGAAATCTCTGAAGAGGAAATAATTCGATCTATATGTAAACTTAAACCAGGAAAAAGTGCTGGAAATGAAAATTTAATTAGTGAGATATTTATGTCTAGTCCTAACTTTTTTAGTCCAATTTTGAAAGTACTTTTCAATTACATGTTCGAAAGTGGAATATTTCCAGATATTTGGTCTGAAGGAATCGTTATTGCCGTTCCAAAGAGTGGAGATATATCAGATCCGAATAATTACCGTCCGATTATTTTAGTTAATGTTCTTTCAAAACTGTTTACGTCAATTTTAACGAATAGATTGGTATATTGGGCCGAAGACGAAAGGAAGATTATAGACAACCAGTTTGGTTTCCGTCCTGGACGTTCTACAATCGACGCAATCTTTGTTTTACATGGAATTATTACACATCTCTTACAGCAAGAGTCCAAATTGTATACTGCCTTTACAGACTTTCGAAAGGCTTTCGATAAAGTGATACGAAGAATACTCTGGTATAAACTCTTACAAAATGGTGTTAGTTCAAAATTTATTGCAATTATAAAAGCTGTAAATGAATCCGTAAGAATAAGAACTAATGGAAATTTATCAGATTCATTTGAAAATTTTTTGGCGGCAAGCAAGGTGAACCATTATCACCGTTATTGTTCTTATTTTTCATAAACGATATCATCCAAGATATTCATTTTGACAATAATGAAGATATTTTCAAACTGAATAATTATTTGGTGTATTTAATATTCTTTGCTGATGATACCGTTTTGTTTGCAAAATCTCCAGAAACACTGCAATTATTGCTTGATAAGCTTGCTATATACTGCAGAAAGTGGAACATTACCGTTAACATAGATAAAACTAAAGTAGTTGTCTTTCGTAATGGTTGGCAGCCAGTAAACAATTAATTCTTTTTTAATGGAGATGTGTTGGAAATAGTTGACTCGTATTATATTTAGGAATGCTGTTGTATTCAAATGGTAAATTTGTTAAAATTCAAAAGAGGATTTCACAACAAGGAGCTCGTGCACTTTCGTCTCTATTAAATTCTTTAAAACGAGTATTTATTGGAACAAAACAGAAGTGTTTTCTGTTCAATACTATGGTTGGATCAGTATTAAACTATGCGTCTGAGATATGGGGGTTTCATCGGGCCAACGATATAGAAGTAGTCCATAATCGCTTTTGTCGTTCTGTTTTAAATGTTGGTGAATCTACATCATTAGTATTTTTATATGGTGAACTTGGTCACCTACCTATGTGTATTTTAAGAAAGTATATAATTGTAAAATATTGGTTACGTATAATTAATGAACAGCCAAGTATAGTGTATGATATTTACAAATTATTATGTGTTGATGCATCAAATGGAAAAACAAATTGGGCTTCAAATGTTAAAAATTTGTTGTTTAGTTTAGGATTAGGTTACATATGGGTAAACCAGGACACAATTAATGTATCTTTTGATTTTATCGAATGTCGTATCAATGATCAGTATTATCAGGATTGGTATGCCAGTGTATCTGATTGTGAGAAACTGTCTTTATATAGTTCATACAAATTGGACTTCTGTATTGAACAATATCTAGATTATGATTTTAATGTTAATATTTTGACTAAATTACGAAGTGGGACACTTAAGTTAAATGTTGAAAGTGACCGTTATGATAATTGCAAAGAGACTTGCGCATATGCAATTGTTGTAATTTGAACATAGTTGAAAATGAATATCATTTTGTTTTGTCTTGCCCTGCATATAGAACATTAAGGTATCGTTTTTTGCCAAAATATTATTGTTCTTGACCAAGTATTCACAAATTAAAACGTCTTATGTTATGTAATTCCATGAGTTTAACAAAGAAATTTTGTAATTTTCTTAACTAAGCATGGAAGCTGAGGTTACACATTGTTGGATGAAAATAAGTCTATTTTTATTTTGTAACTACATTTTTGATTGTTCTCTGTCATATTTGTCACAATTGTATATTATGTCATTTTGCTATAGCTATTGTTATGCTTTATGCAATAAAGATTCATTCATTCATAAATTGTGGTTGTAATAATCACATCTCTTGGGTTGTTAAATTGTGGTTTTAACCGAAATCGATTGTTGTATTATATGAATAATTGTTCCGAAAATTTAACGTTTTTACTTTTGTGTTTCCTTCTTTCAAAAGTTTAGTCTTGACATTGTTTCTACTTTGGGAAATTGATTTTCCCCGTTACTATATATATAGGTACACGCTGAAGTGTTAAAAAGTGATGTTAACCTCGCGAGCTCAATTGCGCGGTGATCATCACATTAGAAAACTTGGATTTTCCCTGTTACTATTTATAGGTACACACTAAAGTGTTTAAGAGTGATGTTAACCTCACGTGCTAAATTGCGCGGTGATCATCACAGTTTGAAAGGGAAAGCGAAGCACTGATTTATCCAATCAGATTCTTGTATACTTATAGTCATATAATAAAGTCATTTATCATATATTTAGTTAGTATTACAAAAAAAATTTGAATATATGATACAGAGAGAGATGTCTATCCTATATCACCATTGATGATGTCAACCCCGTATCACATACCCCGTATCTCATGGCAAAATCCGTATCGCATACCCCGTATCACACCCCTATTCGGAACATGACGTCATAAATCGGAAAACCTCGGGTGACATCCGCTTCGAAAAGAAGCAGACGACAGCTGCATCCATATGGCAAAATTAAGGTTACTTTTTTATGCAAATTTATGAATATTCATAGGCAGTTATACCACGTGACCACAGAGAAGTGCGTGAATCCGCTTTTTCAATTACCAGCGTTATACGGATAATATTATCTTTTTCACCGTATTCGACTCTAATTTTACCTGCACAAATAAAGTTTCCAGCGCGAATCTCATGAAATAAATGTGAAATCTGTGTAAATGTTGACAAAATTGGAACAGTTTCATAAGGTCCTCATCAAAAACATGCACTTTTTAACATTCGTGGGAACCTTTATTTCATTTCTGTTGATGTAAGTAGGTTTATTACTGAATTATTTTTGTTAAACACTTGCATTTGACAATTTGTTTACATCTTGAGATTACTTGACAATTTCAATTTCAAATCACAGAAAATCGACATCTTGCAATATCTTGACAAAGACAATACTACGCAATTCGCTTCAAATATTATTTCCTTCTTTTAAGATATTTTATTCATTTGAATGTGTGGTGAAGGAGGAAAACGTAAACTGTACATTTTATTCATGTAAAACTGACATGTTTATAAAATGTCCGGGCCCTTCATGAAAATGTTTCATTTCTTTTCACAATGTATTTGATATTTTGACGCCATTTTGTCTAAAAATGGCGATATATGCAAATGAGCAAAACGGTAAGATTTTGCCATATGTCTTTGAAGTGAAGAAACTTAAAACTAAAAAGGTCTAAAAAGGATAGAGTTTATTGAACACGTTCTAGTTAAAATTTTGATGAATGGAAAAGTTTCGAATAAAAAATTACAGCTGACAACTTTCAATTTCATAATTAATGCGTATAATAAAGCAATTTTATTGTTCTTTACATCCTGAAAGCAAGCAAACGATTATAAGATTTTAATGCGCAGACGGAGGAAAAATACCCGAAAACTTTTAGAATTATAACTCCTCATGATCTTGGTAGTCTGACTAAGTAGCAGTTTCCGAAAAATTATTCTGTGGCATTTTTTTCAATAAACTGTGTTTCAAAAGATTCAGAAAGTTAGTTTTTTTTTTAATTTATTTTATTCTATTCGGCCTTTGTGGACATAATTTTTATTTTCTTGAGATTTAGGCCTAAATATAGTGCAAAAAGGTGATAAAAAGTGATATCATTAATTCTTCAAATTTGATTAAATCAAAAGAAAATAATATTCGACTCCAAAACATCGATAACTGGTGTCATTTTGCATCTTTCCATACAAATCCATCAAGAAATGACTTCAACAGCTTCAATTTTAAAAATGCAAAGTAAGAAATCTGTATATTCCGAATACTTTTATCCATAGGTTGTACTGAAAAGACATAAGTTGTCGAAATGTGCATATGCAGCAGCCAAATTTACAGTAACCCTTATTGATTGGTCATACAATCTTGTGTCTAATACTTGCAAATAAAACAAAATACAAAGACCTTTTCAGTCGTCGAAATTTATGATAAAATGTATAATACATGTCAAAATCTGTATCAGAGACCGTATAAACCCTCGACCAATATCACCCTCGGGCCTTCGGCCCCCTGGGTGATATTGAATTCTCAGGTATATACGGCATCTGATACAGATTTTGCCATGTATTATTTCCTATTTAAAACGCATTTTTATGTATAAATAAAAACAATAAATAAAACCACATGCTAGCCAATATAATATAAATGTATCAGATTTGACGAAATTTAAAAATTGCATTATATTATCTTATTCAATGATAGATACCATTATTATCTATAAATACAAAAATATACATATGAAAAAGAAAGGAAATGGGGTAAATGTCAAGGAGACAACATTCCATATCCAGGTTAAAACGACCCAAAACAAAGCATCTAGGGGTCACCGTACGGTCTTCAACACAGTGAGGAACCTCACACCATATAGCAAGCCCTAAATGGCCCCAAAAAGGTATAAAAGTGAATAAATCTATGGAAACAAACCTCAACCAATAACCCAAATATCAAGAAACTAAAATTTTATAAGAAGACAAGGACAAGCCAATGACCAACATATTCCTGACTTGGGACAGCCGCAAAAATTGCGGTGGGGTTAAACTCGTTTTCTTGGATCCAAACCCTCCCCCTATGTGTGGTGATTGGCTAACAGACTCACGGAAAAAATCAAACTAGAAAATAGTCCAACTTATCAAGACGAGTACCTTTACAATGAAGTACGTATTAATTCCTTTCACGTGCTACTAGTCGACAAAGATCTTAGCATCCGTTTTTGAGCGTTGGCCATCTTCATGGCAACCTGTTAGTAATAATTATGATATCATCGTCTCAGTCGAAGCAAGGGTAGATCACGTAGTCATGGACACAGGCATTATACCCGCCCCACATTTGAATGACATTTCTATTCCATTTACGAAAGTGTCACTATGTATTCATCATATTCGTACAAAATTGTATTTCTTGCCACTTTCAAACTTTCATTCATTCTACAAAGTATTTTAAGAGTCATCTGTGACTGACTGGTATTCTCTGGAATATAAATTAACAGCTATCGTTATCTCCAATTACAGGCTGTGCAAATCTGTACCAACTTCTGCAAATAAACATGAAAACCGAACATTTCTTAAAATTCAGTTCGCTAACAAGGGCTTGGATGCCGTTAATCCCTCCAACATTCTGCACAACGAAACAGTGAAATCAAACTTAGCTGATTTGGCTTTATATTTAGATTTTACTGATTACTAGTATTTGTTTTTCTATCAGTTTTTACTCATGTTTCGGATTTTGGACTTCCAAATGTCTTGATTTTATCTGCACTGAAAAGACATAAGTTGTCGACATGAGCATATGCAGAAACAAAATTTACAGTATCTTCGGTATTTTTGTTATTTACTATAGAGCTTGTAGTTCTTACAGTGTCTTTGTGGAAAGAGCAAAAGCACTGTCACAAAAATTGCTGAGTCAAGGCTATGTTCAGCCGTTGTTATTCTCGTCCCTTCGAAAATTCTATGGCCGTCACCACGACATCATAGATAGATATGTCCGTGTCACAAATGAAAACTGACATTTTCAACTAGAGTCACGTCTTCCCAGATTTGATTACCGATTCTTACTTCAACCGTGGATTGACCAAGTGACAGTGTGACGGGTGTTGTATACAGAGCAGGACATGCTTACCCTTCCGGAGCACCTTATGTCACTCTTTTTGAGAATTCACACACTTGGTGCTTTAGTTTTTATTGTTGTATTTGTACTGTTTGCGTTTTTGTGGTTGTGTAGCGTCATTGATCTTCCGTCTTCTGGTGATCTTATTTTTGCCTTATCTCTGGACTTTGATTTATGTAATCTTGTTCTTTGTTCCTTCGGTAATCTACTGCCTTTTTTTTTCAGCACAGTTTAGATGCGTCCTGAATATAAAATAAAAGACATAACAATTCCTTACATTACTCTCTTTATTGGAGGAATGCTTACTTGAGCAATATGATAAGTGAAGACAAGACGTATTGACATGTGTTACAAAAAAATGCAAACAATAATACCATATCCCATACAATATGACAAATCTCAGTATGACACATTGTCATTGTCCCAAATGACCATTGCCATATTAATCTCCGAACTATTATAAATAGAAGACAGGGAAAGTAATTATTTTTTTACCATTATAGTAAGTGAAATTTGATATTAAACAATTAGAAGCTAGGGTAGTTACATTCCTTAAATAATCGCCCATGGTTGATATTAATTGAAATGTTGGTGCTTTAATGGCTGCATATTATGTGTTGCATATCCCTTCACAATCTGTGCATATCACTGTGCTAAGATCATTTCCGTGAACAAGGACCTTGCATATTAGACAAGAGCTATCAATTTCGGCTGTTTATTTCTACTCGGCAAGTTCATATGGGCTACTGTATGATTTTTTGATGCCATTGTGCTTCCTAATGAGGAATGAACATTACATCAATTTTCCTTTTTACAATTTTTGTTATCCATGTTAAGAGCATTTTTTTTTACTAAAGATAGAATTATAAAGATAACAGGAACCACCTTCAATGGCCAAAAAACACAGCCATACGCCAAAATGTACGAATCATCTGCACAAGAAAAAACCACAAATAAAAAACAAAAGACAAACGTAAACATGTGTAACGATAGGAACTCAGGACAGCCCGACTTGTTACCGTCACTAGCAAAGCTAGCGGTAGGGCTAAACCGGTTTATGGGTACGTTTTAAATAGTAATTCACATATTCTATTATCTATAGTTTCTAATTGTTGCTGTAATGGTCGGCAGCTACAAGTAGGTTCATCGGATTTTTAAGGATCGTCTTAATAAACGCCAAATTGTTTTTTTGTTTTGTTTTTTTTTATGTATTTCACAGAGTGTACTTCTTTCCAATATGTACTGCTGTTGCAGTCATCTTGTTGGAAAGGCAAGGACACCACATATAATTCTACAAAAGATCGTTCGATCGAAACAGTTGTCGAAACCGTGAAATGTTCCCGACAAGGAGAAATTTCAGTGGATTTTCCTTGTTTTTATTCAAGGTCTAAGATAAATAAACAAACTTTCGTTCGTGTCTGCAAAAATTATTCCAATTTGCTTGTGTTTTGTTAAATCGGAAAGTATGAATGTACAATATGTAAGACCCTCCATAAACCTACCAGCATATAACTTATTTCAGTATTCATCACATAACCATGTCCTTATTTCTCAGCACTACCTTCAAACGAAATACTTTGCACTAACTATAACTATTACAAAATATTTAAAACAACTTCATCGTAAAAAATCGGGTATCCAACTTTGTGAATTGAAAAGTTAGCATAATATATGGATTTATATTTCAAAGCATCTTTTGAATATTTCCATACGTAAGCTAATATTATTTATTATCAAGCGCATTTGGCCAGTTATTGCGATTTAAAAAGGCGTGAAAACTTCTTAAAAAGCGACCGCGAAGCCGGAGCCTTTTAAGAAGTTTTAAGCCTTTTAAATCGCTAAAACTGGCCAAATTGCGCTTGATAATTAATTTGTCCAAAGTTGAAAATTAAACAAATGTCGATCTTCGGTTTTTAATGCTACGGAACATGTACTACATTATCCATCACCCATTTGAATACACAATATTCATTTTTGTAACTATAAATAAAATACGTGACCTAAAAATTTCATTTATAACTGTATTACAATAAATCCGAGAATATTAAGCATTAACTTGAGCCTATGAAAAGCTTGTATTTGATTTGAACTTTGGACAGATTTATTTTGAAATATATCAAATAGTTTAGGTCACTCTATATACAATTTAAGCTGAACTTGATGTTTACCCATTTTGAAGAGCAAAGAAATAGGTTAGCAGTGTAAAATTAATCAACACGTGACATTGAAATTTTAACAAATTTTAATCAAAACATATAAAATGATTTTTTTTTTATTATTATGAGCATTGACTGATATCTTTTTAATCCTAAATTGGGCTCCGACAATGATTCATTACACCCCTTTCCCTATTAATAAGCTCTGTAACGAATATACCAATGCTTCAACCTTGCAATGAAAATATAACCCTTGATATATATCTAATTGTTTATGGTAAACAAGACCAGAAGAAAAAAGGGCAAAAATTAATAAATTATATAAAAATTAGATGAAAATACTGGTACTCGGATTTTCTTCTTTTCTGCGTCGAAGGCAAATTTTCATGTGCATACCTTGGGCGTATATCAAAAGTGCACTTTTGAAAGTTTAATGTTTCATCAAAAGCGCACCGGTCCGGGTTATCGAAAGTGCACCATGCTAAGTAAAGAAAAATACAAAATTTGGGGCTGAGTTTTGAGTATAAGAATCATAAAAACGAAATCGATAAATGGTTAAAAATGTCGCTTGGACTTCATGTAATTGACCCCACTGAGGTTGGAGATGTCTTTGCATCTAAGACTAGATCGGTACAAACTCCGGATGACGATATGCTAATTATCTTTAAGAGAACTATATAATGTCTTGTCGGAGGTACCCTCCAATGATCTGGACAGATGTTCTGTTACACAGCAAACGCACAAACAATGCTGTAGAGTCATTTCAAGCACATCGTCATGTGAAATCCATCCACTTATATTTAAAAACGAATTACAAAAATAGTAATGGAGCATTACATGATAACCCGCCACGTTTCACAAAATCTCTAAGTTAAAAGGGACATAACTCCAGAACTATGTGTACCGCTGAACCCAAAATTCAATTTGACCCGAGTTTTGTGGTAAACAACTTGCATACCAAGTTTGAAGACCTTGTGTTATTTCGTTCACAAGTTATCAGTTGGAAACTCTAAAATTCTCAAAATTTCAAGGTTTCAAGGGCCATAACTCCAGAACCCCTAGAACATCTAAACTAAAAATCGAATTTGAGCTGCGTTTTGTGGTAAACAACTTGTATACCAATTTTGAAGACTTTGTGTTATTTCGTTCACAAGTTATCAATCGGAAACCCTAAAATTCGCAAAATTTCAAAGTTTCAAGGACTCCAGGACTCCTTTGATCTCTGAACTCAAAATCGAACTTTACCTGAGTTTTGTGGTAAACAACTTGCATACAAAGTCTGAAGACCTTGTGTTATTTCGTTCAAAAGTTATCAGTCGGAAACCTTCGGGGACGGACGGACGGACAGACAGGCAGACGGGCAGACGGACGGACGAACACACGACTGAGGGTATCACGTAATACCACGCAACTACATGTGGCGGGTTATAAAAAGTCTAGACAGACACGTAAATCATCATAAAAATCTATAGTTACAATCAGCAGGCTCCAACAAGAATAGCTGAAAGAGACATGACCCACTTTGCAATTGCACAAATGTCTTAGTACACTGCTGATGACATTTCTCGGATGGACTATATAAAATCTCTTGGGTACTTTGGATGATATCACATATTTTAAAAACAGGTGATCAGTGTGCTTTTGATATGCAAAAATATGCGCCTTTGATGAAACAAAAATGCGCTTTTGATATGTGAAAGCGCGCTTTCGATAAACTCCCGCATAAAATTGCTGTTGATTTTATTTGGTTTCTTTTTGTCAAAAGAATTTAAAGTTAAAAAATATATAAATTTGAGAATTTTATGTTAAAGGGACAATCACATTTTATTCATAATTTTAGAGTATTTTGATATTTATTCACAGTATTATGATCTGTTGATTTTTATCAACTTTAAATTATCAAAGGTCTGTGATGGTTTCATTTGATTAACTTTTTCAATACGCGACAATACTAACATTTTGAAGATTTTCACCCATTCATAGAAAAAAAGAAGCGAAACGGGGAATGTGTCAAAGATACAACGACCCAAAGGGGGGTAATAACAACTCAAAGCCACCATAAGATCTTCAATGAACGGTGAGGAAACCCCACACCCAACGGCAGGTCGGAGTCGGGCCCTAATAAAGAGTAATCAAGTTCAGCGAAATAAACATCATCGTAGACTCCTATAGACATAATGTAAACTAACTAGAAAAAAGACAAGACACACATAATTTTCACCGGGGATATTATAATATGCTTCCTTGCAGAGCATTCATTTTACTTTGAAAAAATGCCAGTGAAATAAAGTCATGACGAATTCCCAAAAGAACTTCTAATCAAAGTACGCACTGCCCGTCAGTTTACTTGAGGTCTAAGTTGCATTGAAGGGCATAATTCTAAAAAAAAATAATCTCCGTTAATAAAGGGCACATGAAAATAATTTCTTTAATATTTTCTTAATCATAGATAATATGTCTATTTGAAAAAAAATATAACATGAATATTATACTTAATAACCAATAAGCACTCAGCTTTCAGTATTCACTCCTGTATACAATTTTGGGTACATGTACACAAAAGGAAAAACAGTTCTTTGTTTAGAAACTGAACCGCAGTACCTATAAACTCCTATATTTAATTTTTAGAAATAGTAGCTATGCAATTTTGTTCCTCAAACTAGCCGATAGAATTTTGAAACTAGATACCCTGATTCAGACCATTTCTTCAGTACACAGACATTTACAAGTACAAACCTTTACAACGAACATTTTGGACGACAGAATATATAACCTGTAGTATACGAAATAACACAGATAACATAACCAAAACATTGATAGAGTGAACTCCCTCAATAAAGAGTAGCATACTGGTGTTCCAAAAGGGGCAAGCAGGATCATTGCTAATGATAAGGTCAGTTTTAAGTTGAGGTGTTGCGTGTTAGTTCGGTATAAAACGCTGGTTCTATTCGAGCATGTCTATTCTGGTTCTATTCGAGCATGTCTATTCTAATCTGCTAAATAAAAATATTGTAACGATCTTTCAAATCAAAACATGGTGACTACTGCAAAGTTCTGTATCAGAAGTGATAATTGCAACTATGGTTGAATATCGATGTATAAACTACAGGCACGATGAAAGTGAAAGAGCCGCATTATAGTGGAGATATAGGAATATAACTGCTAAAATACGCACAGTTAACTATTGGGAAAGTCAAAATCATTAGGCTCGTTGTAAAGTTATGAATTAAAACGTTCAAACCTATCGCTTTGTGATCGATGCTGGCGATTGTTGGTGATTGTGAATCGGTGTACATAAAATGAAGGTTATCTTTAAACCCGAGATTGTTCAATGGAAAACGACATAATTGATATAATGAAAATTGCAACTAGAGGAGTTTTGCTTGTTTATTGTCGTTTTCTGAACTTGTTCTTCTTAAATTGATTAATAGGCTTTAAGTGGCACACAATTATCCCCATGGTTATCCCTATTGTCATCTGAAACACCTCTCCTCTTATTTGATAAAAAATAATGTCAATTTAAAATACAGTGCACCCCCTTTGGGACCAGAAAAAAATTTGGCGATAAGTGAGGATGGCGATATACACTGTAAAAATCGTGTTTAGATTCTCAACACTTTTCTAAACACTAGTTTTGTCACACTTTTTTACGTGTATAAATTCTACATGTTGAAATCAATACATGTTTAGATATATGACTCTTCATGTGTCTTTATTCTAAACATGTTTAGATTGTGTATTATGTGTAATCTTTTCTTTATTATGTGTAATTCTTTGTTTAATCTTGGGATTTGGGACATTTATTCATTTATTCATTTAAATATGTCAAGATTCTTCTCTTCAGAATTGCTTCACTCAAAGACGTTTGCACTGGCTGAAGGCGACAGTCAACTCTACAAGTGTGGCTTTTATTACCTGAAATGACAAAACAGAAAATAAAAATATAAGTGTTAAAATTAGTTTCAAAAAAGATAACTAAGTGTATTGACAAATTATTATGTCGAATGTTTGTCATTATCCAAAAAGTACTTAAATGAAAATTACTTGTAAATGGCGAAGTCAGTGCTTGAAGTACACAAAATAAAAAAAATTATACATATCTATCTACATATAATCATGTCAATTACATACCTTTTAAACATGTTTTTCAGGCAACATCTCAACATAAGACATCGGATTCGTCAGTTTTATCACCACGTTTCCATTTTTTAAAATCAAACACGCTTACAGCACCCTCCACACGAACAATAACTCTTCATTTTAAAAGTCTAAACATGTTTACACCTAAACAGTTTAAAAAAGTGTTTAAAACGTTTAGAATTGTGTCTAAATTGTGTGTCATGTGACATCTAGTGATTAAACAAGATGATTGGTGCATCAATATATGTTAAATTCTAAACATGTTTAAAATTAAACATGTTTCAGTCTTTAAGTGCTTAGAAATTATACACAAACCTAAAAATATTTAGGTCTAAACATTATCACAATGGTGCTTAAAATCTAAGCACCATTTTACAGTGTATTGAGGGAATGAATTACATAAAAAAACACAACTTTTTGAAAAATGTACCTTGAAAATGGTTTTCGATAAGTTGGGGGACCGCCGTTAAAGAGGGGCGGTATAACGAGGGAGCACTGTACCTACATTGTGAAATCCGCCTCCTCTACATACTTTTTGTTGGAATTTGTGATGTGTTACAAAATAAGCACCAACTTTAAGTAGCACCAGATATGAATATCTTGCTTCACCTACTTTAGAACAGTGCGACTATTGTATTCAACCCCAGAGTAGATCCTAACTTCGTTAAGTTTAGTTAATAATAATTTTATTTGTTCGATTTTAACAAAAAGGATCAGACACCAGCGATGACATCTCTTTACTTTAATAATTTAATAATAATTAACAATTACTAAATAACACAATATACTTATCATTTAAGAGAGTAGTAAAGAGTGTAGAGAAGACAAATGTTTAAATACTGTTCAATTGGTTAAGGAGGTTCGCTTCTCATTTTTTGGGATTTCTGTCAGATTTTCGGAATTCTCTGGTTTTATCCATTTAAATGCATTATATCTTTGTGCCAATGGACCTCCTTGTTTTTCCCATAATTTCATTTTATACATCTTTATGAGCATTCTGTAAAAAGTTCATTACATTCTATTTAATCTGTCAAATTCATTCATGGTTAAACCTTGCTATTGTTAATTCTAAGAAAAATTCGAGGAGTTCAGTTTCCGCCAGATTTTCAATTACTTATATCTCAAAAACAAGATCATAAACATATTGATTTTTTTCAACGAAAGTACTTCTTTTTTAATTTTCTTACATAAAAAAAATCATATTTATTTGAAATCCTATTTATTTCAACATGGAGTAGCGAACCCCCTTAAAGATAGACATTCTATACCCCTCGCTGAGCATACTTTATATCACAATAGATCTCTAGGTCATTTTCGACTGTAGCTATAATGATGTTTTAGCAGACCAAACAATGTATATTTGCAAGGACAGTCATGTAGCTTAGGCACCAAATATATACATGACAGGTTGTTGTTTCCTCACTTACATTGATACCAAAAAGACGAGCCTATAAGTAAGGTTACCAATGGTTTTATATAGAGGGGGTAGTAACAAAATTACCGAAAAGAGTTGTCAAGAGCCGAAGTCCGTTAGACAAAACGATAAATCAGGTTGAAACCACCGGAAAAATTGTCGACCGCAATGGTCCTGACTTGGTACATAACCAATGATGGGATATGGAGTAAATGCACATGAGACAAAATCTCTACAAATACATAGTAAAAACAGAAATGGAACAACGCTTTTATTGTTGTTCTTCTTCTTGATGTCATCATGGGCCTTCAAAAATGATCTTTGCTCATACCTCACAGTTAGTTCAAGACGGCCCACAGCACCGGTTTGAGCAGAATTCATTGCTAGATGTCGAGCAATCCTACATCCATGTTTATCATGTCATGGATGCGGGATCGTCATTCCAAAAGAAATGCAGGGTTAAATCGCTTTTATGGTGCGCCAAAGCTACCCTTCCATTGTGGTATTCAAGAGTAATTGTGCGGTACTCAACAGTAATTGCCATTGACAGATAGTAAGACAATGAAATTAAATAAAAACTATAAGACAATGAAATTAAATAAAACCTATATTGTGAAAGATCTGTTCGGTGGCTGATTGGTAAATGTCATTTTCTAGATTTAAGGTTTACCAATAAAAACTTTGCATTTTTAGGTATCCACGTGTAATTTATGTCAGTTCGGGTATAAATAAGTCACAGTATGCTTGATGCCCGTCTTTGACTGCAGACAGAATCTTGGTTAGTTCAGTTGACAATTCAGTAGTTGACCAAGATGAAGATCATCTTTCATTATCAGCATTTTGTTTTAGTAATTTAGGTACCCAATATATGTATGGCAGGTTTTGGTAATTATTTTTAGTATGCCTATTCAAAGAGGACAAGAATGACCTGTGATTTAAAAGGACTTCATCTTTGTCAACTGAAACTCTTTTGTATGTAGCACTACCTGATGTATTGTGATCAATGCCTAGTTCTTTGATGTGGCAGTTGTAATAATGTGCTTTACATTAAAAAACGATGTTATTAGAGCTTTGTCTGCAGGTGCATCGACAAATTTGTCATTTAATATCCATCTTCTTCACAAAGTTGTAGGTGTTGTGCGTTGTCCATGTAAAATGTGATTTGGTTTTGGGCCTTGTTAGCTGGTACTTTAATATGATTGTCATGAGAAAGGTTTACTTCATCGGAATCTACGAATTTGCATTTTGAGTTTGGGAACTTCTTGGTTTTAATGCCTATCATTAGAGCTACAAACAGTAAATTGATTAACATGTTCTCGTCCTGAGATGATTAAAATATTGCTGGGTATAAAATCTTTCATCGATTAGTCAATTATATTTGTTGAATTATAAAGTTTTAAAGTAGGCATTGCTAAAGCTATGAAACACATTTATGTCTGCAGAATTGTGCAATAAGAAGATCTCTCTCTCTCTAGTTGTAATGTTTTACATTGAAGTGATGTAGGCTCTTTAAGTGTGTTTTTCAATGCTCAGATATTTCCATTTTGCATGTTTCTTTCACTTAAAACGAGAGTAAAATTGATCATTCGAAGATCATCAGGATCATAAGGATCTCCAGAGAGTTCTTTTCAAAACGTGACACCCGCTATAATGAAAGTGAAAAAAAGTGAGCCTTATTAAAAATGGCATTTTATAGTTCAGTATTTATTAATCCTGATCTCTTTTGTCATCAATAAAACAGTTTCAAATCATGAAGATGAGATATGAAATGAAGATATGATTTTCCAACCTGTAGAGGATGATAACCTTAAGTCTGTATATTATTACAAGTTGGATCCAAACTTGGAATTCATCTCCGTGAAATCAATACAGAAACCAAACAAGTACCATCAATCTTGTTTTACAATCAGTAATGAAGCCCAGGACCTCCTATTATTTCCTAACATCTGTTTTTTATTCTAATACTTGCCGATTGATAATTGGGACATCTATTGTGTGAGTGATTCTATAATAGATGAATTGATATTGTTATTTTTATGGCAATCGGTTTGTTTTGGTCAATAAAAATAATCTTCAGTATAACATAAATAGGAATAGAACGAACGTTCAAAACATCAATACAAATGCATTTGTAGAAAATTCGAGTTTTTTTTCAAATTCTATTCTATAGTGAAATGCAACTCGATGGAAGCTATGAATATATACTATATATTATAGGAAACTACTTTTAGTTTTAGTAGAAATTTTCAACTTAATTTAATTATATACAACAAGTACAACCAAGGCAGAACTTTTGTCTACGCTAGCTCTTCGACTATTCATATGAAAAAGAAAGGAAATGGGTAAATGTCACGCCCCCCCCCCCGTGGTAAATGTTAAGGAGCCAACATCCCATATCCAGGTTAAAACAACCCAAGTACTCTTGCATTTCTCCAGAACACAGATTCACACCATAGTTTTTAGAAAATCGGCCAAAAATTATTTGTGATGTCTTATTTTAATGTTATATGCACATACGCACATTGAATCCATATTACAATCAAGGAATCACGTGGTCACTACTGCAGTAAATTGTCAAACGGACAGTGATTTGTCTGTTTAGTATTCTGAAGTGTCTTAAGACTCTCCCGTTTTCGAGGTTCACACAAAATTTCTATGATTTAGGAACATACACCTTCCTTGCACTGCTTAGGTTAGCAATTGCTTGGATTGTCCGAGAAGACAAGCAGTTACAGTCTCTCCATTTCTTTCCACCATCGACAAGTTGCTATGATATAATTCGCCCATGACAAGGTTATTGATGCATCGTTTTGTGGCCAAGGTCGAAATAAGGTCATCAATAGTCCACGACATTAGGTCATCCAATAGTCCAAACATCGAAATAGTGGTCGGTGTCCTTATTAGTCTGGAATGCTTGGAACGATTTCTTCTTTAGGCCATTTTTCAATTATTTACTGGAGTAACAATTACAACTACAGCCAATATATCCTCTCCGTAAGTATCTATCTTATTTGCTATAGGTGTAACTGCACATAATTATCATATGTGGTAAGGGTAATATAATATCTGAGTGAAACAAACTGTTTACCTTGTATGGGCATAATTTATATGGTCAAATAACTAAATACCGAAGTAACTGTGTGTAAGCTCGAATGAAAATAAAACATTTACCTTATTTGAAAATGTTTTTCATATTTAACGTTCGTAGCTGTGGCTTATTTCCATTTATTGATAGATGTGCCCGTCCGTTCTAAGTCACCAATGCGAGCCATATTTTGATAGTTCAGGTGCCCAGTTCAACGTTAATGAAGTCCTGTATGAAAGTCCGTTTTGAATCGTGGTCATTTCTATTCGTGAATCAAGGACATGTCCCACCAAATTAGGTATGCTTGATTCAAATGTGTCATACCGGCTGACGTCAGATTCCATACGGGAGTTTAGAGGTATACATTATGATCATGACAAAACATTTAATAAACAGTGAATTTTGGAAATTTAACGTCAAAGTAATGGATTTTCAATTCAGCAACACTACCTTCTGCATCTCATCACTACCAACCAAACTAAATTCCAGAACCCATCCCATATTAATGGCAGAATTACTGACGAAAACTCCCAACCCCAATGTATTCAAGCTTACAACTGTACATTGCCAAGCAGAGCGGAAAGAAATGACCATGCCTTTGATGTCAAGGTTGATATAGAGCAATCTTCGAACCAAGTTTGAAAAAAATTCTCTACATTCAGCTCTAGAAAACTATAGATATTAACACGCCGCCAGACAGAAAAGATTAGTTTCTCAGGTGTGACTTTTCTCAGTCGCATATCTTTTGTATGCGACACACAATGTATTAACTAAGAGTGATATTATTCACCAAGTTGTACATCCAAAATCTAGGAATAGAAAAACAAATATTTGAATAAAAGATAGAATAAACAATTGTCAAAAAACAATTAAACGTTACTTCTTGGTTGCATATCCAGAGGATATTCTATAACATGATATAATTGGGCATTCACAGACATATGTGTTGTCTTTTGTTTATATGAAAAGCTGTGAAGCAAGTTAATGTGAAAGTAAGATTTTATCACAAGATGTTTTGTCAATTTAGGGACAAAATAGAAATGGGTTGTTGACGTATTTAGATGATCCGGGGTTTTAGATTAAAAAACTACAAAATTCTATCCCTGCAGACATTTGTGAAAACGCCCATTAAACTACTTTCTGGTCTCTTTTTTCGTAAACTGGTGGGATCATGATCACGATATTTATGCCCCAAGATCGAGGATCGAGGGGGGGGCATATTGTTTTTGTCCTGTCTCTCCGTCTGTCTGTCTGTGCGTCCGAAACTTTAATCTTGGCTATAACTTGGCAAGTGTATAGGTCTAGTCAAGAGGTACATAAATATGCGAGAAAAAAAAAATTAGGTCAAGGTCACAGAGGTTAAAAAGGGGTGAAATTGGCTGTTTTCACATACTTGACTGTAGAATCCTTATTATTATCCTATTGACACGGGGTTTGTTTTACGTCATTGCTAATAAAATTGCGGAACTGTAATATGTCAGCAGATTTGAAGTAGCATTAACCGTTTTTTATAAACAAGAGGCCCAAAGGGGGACAAAAGCAAAAAAAAAAATATGAATTTTTAAATTTTTTGTCGGATATTGATGCAGTATTTTTCTGTATAGGTTTCTTATAGCATGTTGAAACAGATACATTAATAATTAAAACCATTTCAATAAACAAGAGGCCCAAAGGGGCTTCATCTGTTTCAGAACAAACGGGTTGAATTGGGTTTTTATGGTAATAAACAACTATTGAACTATGTACGACAGACTTATAATACTTGGCAAGTGTATAGGTCTTGTAAAGAGAAACATAAATATGCAAAAAATTAGGTCAAAGGTCAAAGTCACAGAGGTCAAAAAGGGGTAAAATTGGGTATTTTCGTATATTTTACGGTAGAATCTGGGGACATATGTAGTGTTTCACAAACACATCTTGTTTTATTCTGCAGCATACGTGTTTTCAAAGAAACATCACAGGTAAAAATAGTAATGACCCGACCTCTAGGTTCAAGGGTTATATGCTGCTCATAGACCCCAACGAAGAAGCCTCTGACATACCATACGCTACAAAAAATATTTGTGGTGGTATAAAAATATTGATGCCTTGTGTCATAAAACGATCATGAAATTCAAAAAGAGTAAGAAACTGTCATACCGGCAACTGAATAAAGTATCTATAAACACTTGCTTGTCTCTTTTGTACGGCATTTGGTATTTTATCTAATATATTGATTCTTACTGTTTCATGTGAATATATACGTGTATCCTTTAATCTTTTTATTGTTGTTATCACATGTACAGCAGCGACTACGATAGAATATAATTTAAAAAAGGACGAAAATTCCTTTTTATAAGAGCATTAGCACTGTTAATCAGATCTGTGCTGTGTTATGTGCCAGCTTGAAATATTGATATTCCCCGATGAATGTATTGTTTGTAAAAACTCGTTACATTTGGCATTTCTAATTAATATTAAAGGCATATCAATAATTCATCTACGATTGAATTTATTTTTTTATTTTCGTTAACTTAAATGTACCGTCTGTCATTTTTATTCACCTTGGCGTTCAAGGCCATGTATGCTTTTATCGCCACTCGGGGTCCGTCGCTTTCAGTCCATAGTAACCTTTTCATCAAACTTCTTCTATAAACCTGCTGAACAAAATTGGGGCAGCGTAAATAGCAATGAAGGGATATGGAATAAATGTAAAGGAGACAAAATCTGTACAAATACATGGTAAAACTAAGTAATGGAACAGCGCCTTAATTATCATGAGAGTATGTTAGTTTACAATTTTATGTGTCAAGCTCGATGGCAGAAACACTACAACTGTTTAATGTTTTCACATTATCATTGCTTGAGTTTTTTGTGTTGTTTTGTATATCACACTGTCATCTTAAAGTGTTGTCTTCGTTGGTAATGTTTGTGGTTACGATTTGTCATTGTAATTGTCCAAAAACTGAATAGTGTTGTAACTTTTACCGTGGTACTGTTCGAGGGTTAGAGAAGTAGCATGTACCATGGATTTTAATTGGTTTTGTCTTAGGGTTAGAAAATGGCAAAAAACCAATCAGGCACCAACATCAAACAGGTGTTTCAACACCATATTCCAGCTGATTGTGTAACGTATGCCATGCATAGAGCGGATCATGCTTACCCTTACGGAGCACCTGATGATACCTCAGTTTTTGACGAGGTTCTCATTGCTTAAGTCTGTTTCACTTCCTTTAGATAATGGAAATTTTACAATTTCTTCTTTATTTGAAAACCAATTTCTCTAAAGTTTTGCATGTATATCAAGAATGACCGCACATAACTGAAAAATGACACTGTTACGATTAAAAATATGCAAAGACCGTTGTGTACATGTGAATTTTCATTGTTTTTGTAAGACGGGTTAAAATTTCTAAGTGTTGGATTTTTCTATTTTGAGGGCGAACAGGCAGGGAAATTTAATCGATGATACATTTGGTTAATACTAGATTACCTGTCGACTGGTAAAAGGTGACATTACCCATGTCAGATTAGTCCATTCTCTGTGATAATCACGCGCGGTAAATATTTTCCGTTGAAACATAATAGAGATTTTGAAAAAACTGTTTTCCTCAAAAGTATACGATTTGTTAATAAATAATTACCGAATTTAGAAGTGTACGGTATTTTTACATAGTCATGCAAAATTTTTAGCATGCAGTCATCAAAATGCAAAATCCATTATCTAAAGGAAGTGAAACAGAGTTTAGTGCATTAGTTTTGTGGAGTTGATTTCATGTGTTTGTTTATTTGTTTTGTCTTTGTCATGCTGTTAAATATCAATTACCGTGATTTTGGATTTTGATTTTGGAATTCCCCCTTTCATCATATTTGCTTCAGTATTCGTATTGCCCAAAATATTTTCGATTTAAACTTTTTTCATCATGAATATATCCACATAATAGATGATGGGAAATCAAGGTATACATTCCATGCAGTTTTGAAGAATATATGATGATCCTGTTAGACTTAGTATCATTTCAATCAGTTTTACGATTTTTTTTTAAAGTTTGGTCTAATGCTTATATCTAGAAAGTTTAAGGAGGTTGGCTCCTGATGGTCAGATTTTCGGTATCCTCGGGTCAAGCATTTTAATTTTTTGCCCACTGACCACCTTATTTTTTCCATAATTTCATTTTATACATCTTTGTGAGCATTCTGTAAAAAAATCATTGAATTCTGTTTATTCTGTCACATTCATTCTTAGTCAAACTATGCTAATGATAATCCTACGAAAAATCAGAGGAGTTCAGTTTCCCGCCAAATTTTCAATCACTTATATCTCAAAAACAAAATCATCAACCTATCATTTTTTTTTAACTTAAATTACTTCTTTTTTTTTTTAATTTTCTAACAACAAATCATATTTTTTTGAAATCCTATTTGTTTTCAAATGGAGTAGCGAACTCTCTTTAGGTAGTTAAAGAAATTGGGATCCACTGATCACACGCATACTGGGTTCCACTGATATTGAAAGGCATAATTATTTTTTTACAAAATCCTTCTGTAAGTTTTGAGTTTGATTTTTCTTTCGTAGTGCGACAGTGTTTTACCGGCAGACTTTTCTCCTTGAGCTAGTAGACAGTTTAGCGGCGAGCATTCCTTGACTCGTCTTTAAAAATGTATTCTTCTTTCCTTTTCAGGATTGCAGTCATGGAGTTAGTAGTCCACCTGTACTTGAGTTTATCCGTATGTTATTATACTATAGGGAAACCTGACAGATAAAGGGTACATTAGGGTGACCATTAATCGGTTTTACGTACCCTACCGATGGCTTTTGCCAGTACCAGTACCAAGTTTAGCTGACCCGAATACTTATCATTGTTGGCGTTTGACTTTTGTCCTTTACCTGTGTTTTTCTTGTGCAGTTCTTTGATAGATCGTGGCATTTACTATTACTTTCAGCCATTGTAGTGTTTCCTGTTATCCTTTCATTTAATTAAAATATATATTTAGATTTCAATCTGACCAATTTTTTTGATTTTCCCATAGCCATACATTCACTTAGCTATTCATTGCCATTAGCGGGATACTTGTATGCCATTTGCACTCCGACTTAACTGTTAAAGTCAACATTTCAGAGAATCATTATAAGACTCTTATCACAAATTAATGTTAAAGTGATATGGTATTTTATTTTATTTTTTTTAACACGTCAATTAACTTTTATTGCATTAAGCTAAGTATCCCTGTCAAATTGATTTATTGAATATCCAGGGAGAATATTCAATAAAGAAATAATCTAAAGTGTTAGTTTTACAGAGAGATTTACACATATAAGATAAGATTAAGGAACAATGTGTTATTACATTAAATGAAAAATTTTCCGGAGATATTATACCGTATTTCGTTCTATGATTATACAGTTTTGTGTATAGGTAAGAACGTAACAAAAATACCTGTTCCAGCGTTATCGTTAAAGTACAATTATAAAAAAGTGATAGTTATTTCATCGAAAAATACAAGTAAGATGTGTTTTTGTCCACAAACGTCTGATGTAAAAGACACGAAAAAAAACAACAAAAAACATATGTAATTATCAAAGTGTGTTGAAGTATTCTAATGTCTTTTCAAATGTCTTATTTTGTTTATTTCTGTATTTATTTTCGAAATTTCGATTATCTCTCTTTTAAATACCTTAAATATATGAATGTTGTCATGTTTTTCATTGGACAGAAAGTATGCTTTATATATTGAGAAGAACACTAATAATAAGGAGATAATTGATCTCATAATAAGCAGATTCATGTATTTTGTAACCTACTACAAGGTTTTCAAGATTTATTAAATGACTACCTATTTTCAAATATGATAGAAGTTTTTTTTTATTTTTATCCAAAAATCCTCATTGAATTTACAAGTAATAAAAAATGGTTATAATCTTCCTTTAGTTTACAGAGATTACATAAATTGTCTGTTTTTATTTTCCATTTAAACAAAAGGTCTTTGCAGGGTAGTATAAAATAAAGAAGTTTCCATTTGCACATTTTATATTTGTTATTATCAATGAAGTAAAATATGAAATTCAAAGTATTTTCCAATTTTGTGCCAAGAAACTTTTTAAAGAGGTTTTCCCACATCTGAAACCAAAAGGGGTTTTTCTTTAGGAGTGAATAACATCAAATAGATATCTTTGTTACTAGTTTTAAAGTTTATTTCTTTATTAGACACTAATTTGAGGTTGGATGTTTGTTTTATATTTAACTTTAGTTTTATACGAAGTTTCTTCTCGTAAAATATTTTGCCAGTGTTTAGGAATAGCCTTTTTGATCTTGCAGATTTCTTGAATCCAATTCTGCTTATTTTTTAATTTTGACAAGACTATTTTTCTGAAATATATTCTTTTTCGTCTAAAATATCGTTAATATATAAAATAGTTTCATTTATCCACTCTTTAAAGAATAAGCATTTTCCATTTATTTGAATGAATTGATTACCCTATATCATCTGTTTCCGAATTTCAAGAAACTTCGTAGGTGTCATCATATGTTTTGACTTGATATTACCCATGTTTTTATGAGATCTTGATAAAATTCTGGAACAGTATTGAATATTTTTTTGTCTATTGTATTGATGTTTTTTAGATTCATTTTGAATATCAATAATTTTTTATTGCCAAATTTATCAAGATATAATCTTGGAATAACAGTCCAATTGTCATGAGTATTATCAGTAAGTCGCAATACCCATCTAAGTTTAAGGGCGGTTAAATACAGATCTATGTCAATCATTCTTAATCCACCTTCAAGATAGTCCCGAGATAATGTTTTACGTTTGAGTCTATCTCTTTTCCCATCCCAGATAAAAGAATATATTAACGTTTTAAAATTTTGTATATATTCTTTAGGTATAATCATACAGGAAGCTACATATGTGATATTTGGTATTAAGAGGGATTTAATAACAGTTATTTTGCCTAATAGGGTCAAGTTTCTTTTAGTCCAGTGTAATACTAACTCTTCACATTTTTTAAGCCTTTTTTCAATATTTAGTTTTTCACATTTTTTTTCTATTATAGCCAAAGTAAATTCCTAAGCTTTTTACTGGATCAGATGTCCAGTTAATGTTTTCAAATTTATCTCTAGAGTGTTTAAGTCGTCCTAACCAGATTCCTTCTGTTTTGTTCCTGTTTAATGTTAAACCTGAAAAGGTGCCAAAGGTTTCAATAATATTATTAGCTAAACTAACATCTTTTGGTGTTTTCAGAAATAGGGTTGTGTCGTCTGCCAGTTGACATATTTTCAAGGAGCAGTTTTTTCCATCAAGTTTTATTTCTATTCCTTTCATGTTTTTATTTTCTCTTAATTTTATAGCCATTATTTCTACAGCTAGTACGAACATCAAAGAAGATGACGGACAGCCTTGTTTTATTCCACGAAAAATATCAAATTTTGTTGAAATCCACCCATTATTTAGGATACAACCTTTGATATTTGAATACATAATTTTTATCCAACTTTTAAATCCAAATTTTTTCAAAGTTTCGAACATAAACTCCCGTTCAAGGGAGTCGAAAGCTTTGGTAAAATCTAGAAATAAAATTGCTCCATCTACCTTGAACTTTTCAGAGTAATCAATTATGTCCTGAATCTGTCTTATGTTGAAACCTATAGATGAGTTCCTGATGTAACCTTTCTGATCTCGGTGAATAATATTTGGAATGACGGCTTTGATTCTTTGTGCTAAAACATATGCAAGTAATTTGCATCATAATTTAAAAGGGTAATAGGCCTGTAATTATCTAACAAGAGAGGATCCCCTTTTTTGTATATCAGAGAAATAGCACCTACTTTTTGAGAGTTTGTAAGTTCCCCTTTTTTTATAACAAAAGTTGAAAACAGGAACTATTAAATCTTTAATTTCACTCCAAAATTTCCTAAAGAATTCCACATTAAGGCCATCTACACCTGGAGCTTTGTTCAATTTCATTTTAAAAATAGCGTCAGTACATTCTTGGATGGTAACTTGACCTTCACAAGAGTCGCTTTCTTCTTCAGATAGCTTATTGTACTGTTGAGTTTACTAAGATAATTTTTTATGTTGTTTATATTTTGACCAGAAGATTGATACAATTTTTTATAATATTCAATCTCTAGATTTAAAATTTCACTTTGGTCATATATTCCTTTCTTATCTTTATCATAAAGTTGAGTTATTGTATTTTGCTCTGTCTAGTTTTTTCTAGACCAAGAAAATATGAAGGATTTTTTTCGCCTTCTTCTACCCACTTTACCCTAGATCTGATTTGATTCCCTTTAATTTTTTCATCATACAGTTCATCTTATTGTTTTTCAACACATTCTATTTTAGTATTCATATTGTTATTATTAATCTGGTTTATTAATTAATTAATTGTCACTTTCTGTATTTAGGATTTGGAGTTCATTCTATAACTCTTTGATGCGATCTTTTTTGTTATTTGATCTATATTTACAATATTGCATGGTTATGTCTTTCACTTCTACTTTGAAATTGTCCCATAGAATATCCTTTTTGTGTGACATATCTCATTTAACTTTGTATGATTGTATTATGTTCAAAATTATATTTTGGTAATCTTCATTATCTAGAATACTGTTGTTTAATTTCCAATACCCCTTACCTTTTTCCTTCCTATTCATATTTATTTTCAATGATACAGTATTGTGGTCTGTATATTGTATCACCACTGGCCTTGTGTCACATTAAATACAGTTTTTATTTATTTCTGTGGATGTAAGGAAATAATCAATCCTAGTAGATATGGTATTTTATTTAAGTTTTGATCTTGCTTAATTTTGGTGATTTCCATTGTCAAGCCGTGATTTTGACATTAATTGTGAAAAACGGCACCATTATACCATCTGGAACTCAATGAATGAAGTTGGATTAAATTGTTTTCAGAGAACTTTTATCAAATGATGCCAAAGTAACCTCTTATTTTTGAATTTGGTCTTCCCATTTTGGATGTTTCCCATAGCCCAACACTTTGCCATTTATTGACATTGATGGTACTGGTATGCCATAGACTGAATGGAATTTGATGAAACTTTCAATAATCTTGATCCCATGATGTCATAGTGACATTTTATTTTTTATTTTGATCAGACAATTTTTTTTGGGTCTCCCTTACCAAACCATGCACATTCTATGTAGAATACTTAATATACTTAACATCAATCAATGAGCTTTGTTCAAAGTATTTCTCCATTTAAAAGGGCGAAACACACACGCATGATAGTTATATCAGTCCTTTTTATAGTATTATTACAAGTTTCCGATGTCTATCTGTCGTTAAACTGAGAAGCAGGTTTTCCAAAAATATGATTCTATGCAATGCACAATTTTCAAACTTCTTTAATGTGATATTTTCTTCAAAACAATGCATGCAGATGAAAGAACGCTTTGCAAGTAAATTTAATGTTTGTTGACAACCCAGCATCTATGATAAAGTGAGAAAATATATGGATGTAGCTAGCGTTGCTCGACATTTACAAATGAATCCGCCGAAACCGATGCTAGGGACCGCCATGAACTGACTCTGAGGAATGAACATAGCTCATTGTTTGAGGCCTCACAGTGACTTCGTAATAAAAGCGGTGTTCCTTTGCTTGGATCAATCATGAATTTGTAGAGACTTTGTCTCGTATACATTTACCCCATATCCTTTCATTGTTAATGTAGATGAACCCAAATTTAAAATGTTTTTATGAATAAAATTGCATTGTATGACGACGTAAATTGTTTTAGATGAAACACAAGAGCAATGTAAAATCTGCAGTTAACAGCAAGCAGCATTATTTCATCGGAATATGGGATTTTGAGTCGTGTTTACACAGGAAAAAGCTCTATTACACATAGATGAAAACCAATACATGTACATCAATACATTGTTGAGCTAAGGGTTATTTAAATTTAACCTATTTGTAGTGCTTCAGGTTACTTGGTTTTCGTCACTTAAAATTTAGTTAAAGAATTGTCATGTAGGAAAATCATAAGTACATTTTAATTTTATAAGTAGATTACTTTTTGGGTACTGTATAATTATCTCTTTATAGTACATTTTGAGGCGATTGTTTCCCCTTCAATAACACGAGATTTCCTGTCTCGAAAGTCCCGTATAGAAGGATGAAATGCTTGAATATTTTATCTTGACATTGCCATAAAAATACTCAGTAGTCGTTAAACGATTAGCGGTTAGCAATTAAGATAAATTTGATTAAATATTATTTTATTCAGAGATAATCAATTGACAATCTGTTACATAACTTCCATATTCAGGAAATAATACTCCGCATTTTAAAGTGCACATATTAAAGAACCGGAAAAGGCTTGCTTTGATTTGAATATAAATTTCTGCAACCAATTATGCTTCGGAAAATATGAAAATTAAATTTCCGTACGAAAATTATAAATAGTTACTAAAGAATGTCCAGTATGGCACACGATAGTAACAAAAATGCGGTATACCTAGTATTTCGAAAGAAAACTAGGGGTTTTCGTGCGAAATACCAGGTATACCGCACGTTAACATGGGGTTTCCGATCAGTATACATAGTATTTCGCCGAAAACCCTAGTTTCCGATTGAAATTGAACGGAAACTAGGGGTTTCCGACGAAAACCCATAGTTTCCGATGGGTATCGGAAATTCAAGTTTAAACCGAAAACGCTATTCAGAGAAACGAGAAACGGAAATCGCTATTTGATATTTAACGTTCGTCCAATCAGAAACGGAAACCGGTATTCAGAGTTTAATTAAACCAATCAAAATCGTTTATTCTCGCTTACAATTCTCTTTTTTATTCAATTTTCTTAATTTTTATTTATTATATGTATTTTGATATTATAAGTTACAAAATGTAATAATCAAATAGAGTTGTGTCTGTGACACTTTTGGGGTGCAAATGGATATCAGATTCGCGGGTCATGGGAGGATTCGATCTCGACTGTCTAACCATTTAAAAGTTGTGAATATCGCCGTTTTAAACTAAGTTTTAAAAATATTCAATTTAGCAAATCTCTAGAGCAAAGATTTTTTTCAGATAATTTGATGTGTACTCTGTTTCGAAATTAAAAAATCATGGAATTTTGTATAAAATAGGTATGAAAAATAAATTAATTAATTAGCATTTTAAATAACAAAAAGTCAGTCTTCAAAATAACAAAAAAATTCAGTGTTTTGAAAATTTTACATCATAATATCCTTTTGAAGGAATTTTTAAAGAGTAAGTTTAACCGCAGACTGAAAATTTTACTTTTCATACCTTTTAAATGCTAAAATTCATGAAGTTTTTGCTTCTAAAATTATAATATTCCTTTGGAAGGATATTATGATGTAAAATTTTCAAAATACTAAATTGTTTTTATCATTTTTAAAGACTGAGTTTAAACCGCTGATTAAAAATCTTACTTTTCATACTTATTCTATGCTAAATTTGATGATTTTTTTAATTTCGCAACATATCAAACTCCTTCGCAAGGATATAATGAAGTAAAAATTTCAAAACACTTAATTTCTATGTCATTTTTAAAGAGTAAGTTTAAACCGCAAACTGAAAATTTACTTTTCATACCCTTTAAGGTGTCTGCAGGGTATTAATTTCCTATTATAGAATTTTGTAATTTTCTGTGTAGAAACATAATTGTATTATTGTTCAAAATGTAAAATAAAATTTGGGGGTCACCGTGCATTTAAGCGCAAAATCTGAATTTGAAAATTTCAGGATTTTACATAGAAATGATAGGGAAAATGATCATATGGGACGGTAGTTTGAAAAATCTATTATAGAATTTTTTCATACTTTGCATGTGTTTAAAAATCATTATGTAGTTTACATATAAAAAATGAAAATTAGGGGTCACCGTTGAAATAAGAGAGAAGAATTGCAAAACGTTAATTTCTCCAGTGATATCTTTGTTAAAATATTTTTTTCAAATTATCTCCCTTGAATAATTTCTGTGTTCTGTAAATCCAGCAACAGATTTAAAGCTCATGTGTTTTAACTCACGTTTTTGTAACGAAAATGTTATAAAAATGATAAGAATATAAATTTTAAATACATTTGAACTTTCTTTTCATTTTAAATAACTATTTTGTTAAATTTCTTAATGAATGAAACCTAAATGAACAATTATTAGACACAAATGGCGGAATAATACCACTGAGACACCTTAAATGCTAAAATTCATGAAGTTTTTCCTTTGCGAATTATAGTATTGCTTTGAAAGGATATCATGATGTAAAATTTTCAAAATACTAAATTGTTTTTGTCATTTTTAAAGACTGAGTTTAAACCACTGATTAAGGATTTTATTTTCATACCCTTTGTATGCTAAATTTGATGATTTTTTTTTTATTTCGCAACATATCAAACTCTTTCAAAGGTAAAATTTTCAAGACACTTTATTGTTTTTGTCATTTTTAAAGAGTAAGTTTAAACCTTAAACTATAAATTTTACTTTTCATTTCTCTTAAATGCTAAAATTCATGAAATTTTTAAAGTTTGCAAATTAGAAAACTCCTTGAAAGGATATGATGAAGTAAAAGTTTTAAAACACTGAATTGTTTTGATCATTTTTAAGACTGGTTTTTGTTTTTTAAAATGCTAATTATAATTTATTTATTTTCCATACCTATTTTATTCCAAATTTAATGATTTTTTAATTTCGAAACAATGTACACATCAAATTATATGAAAAAAAATCTTTGCTCTAGATATTATTTTTAAACTAAGTCTAAAACGGCGATATTCACAACTTTTAAATGGTTAGACAGTCGAGATCGAATCCTCCCATGACCTGCGAATCTGTTATCCATTTGCACCCCAAAAGTGCCACAGACACAACTCTATTTGATTATTAACCTATAATATCAAAATACACATGATAAATAAAAATTATGAAAATTGAATAAAAAAGATAATTGTAAGGGATAAATAGAATAAACGATCTTGATTGGTTTAATTAAACTCTGAATACCGGTTTTCTGATTGGACGAACGTTAAATATCAAATAGCGATTTCCGTTTCTCGGTTTCTCATTGGATAAAACTATGAATAGCGTTTTCGGTTACGATACCGATCGGAAACTATGGGTTTTTGTCGGAAACCCCTAGTTTCCGTTCAATTTCAATCGGAAACTAGGGTTTTCGGCGAAATACTATGTATACCGATTGGAAATCCCTAGTTAACGTGCGGTATACCTGGTATTTCGCACGAAAAACTCCGATTTTCGTTCGAAAAACTAGGTATACCGCATTTTTGTTACCATCGCGTGCCATAGTCCAGCGTTGACTTTTTATATTGTTACAGGTTCTAGTACTTATAATTGACAACTCACATTTTATTGGTTTTACAATTAAATAAAAAAAAAGATAACAGGAAACACCTACAATGGCTGACGACTACAGTTTAATGGTTAGAGTAGTGTAATTCAATTTCCATAGGCGGCAATAGTAACGTTTCCTCCTCTCTCAACTTTATCAGTGTCATTTTCTCTCCAAACTGTTATTGTCCATAAAGAACCATTTATCGCCCTAATTTTCAACTGCTGAAAGTTATATGTTGCCATTGGTTTTCCGTCCTTAATTTTGACCTCTAGGTGATTACCCCAAATTTCGACGAAAATTGCTTAAATTTAACGCAAACTAGGGGCACCTCTTTTTTTAATTTTTTTATTATTTTATTGCAGATAATAAAGTGGCATTTTGTAATTTTTAAATGCAGTATTAAATAAAGTTCTCAATTAAAATAACAGAAATTAATTATATCCAATCAATGCGCTGGCAGACCGATGATTGGGTGGCCAAAAAGATTCCAAGGCAATCACGAGCAAATTACACTCTCTTTACCTATAGTCACAATTTATCAAGGAATGACACAAGAAAATACAAAAAAGACAACCGCAAACAACAAAATTCATAGCACTAAATTCTACCGAAATTGCAATTCTAATATTAGTAAAATCAAATCAACTTGTTTCTATGTGTGTGTGTCTTCGTTTATCTTTGCTGTGCCGTTCTCATGACATGTCTTTGCTTCTTTGGTGCTTCCGATGTTTGTGTTTGTTTTTGGACTGACGGTTCGGTTCTCTCTTCCTTCAAAGACATACCTCTTAACATTAAAATGACATACCGGCTTCTCGTTTCCTTTGATTTCGGGAAAACTAAAATATGTCATTTCATCATAATCTTAATTGTGTTAAATTAAGAGAAGATTTGATATTATATATATCTCAACCATAAACATAATGCAATTGCCACCTGAAATGTGTATTAAAAGCATATTGATACTACAATAGGATACAGATATTGTTATTCTGAAAATACAATCAATTAAACTTGTCTCAAAGACCATTAATTCATTGCTGAAAATAACTTTGCATCGTCGTAAGACATCAATTTCTGCTGTTTTATTGTCTGAATATACATTTTGTCTGGATAAAACCTAATCCTGATCACTCCAAGTGGTTTCTTGTTTCTTGTTAAATGTTTAATCCTCACGATTATGAAACAATACATAAAGATTTATAGTTGAACATATAGATTTATAGTTAAAACAATGCAGTATAAAAGAAAAGAATTAACTAATGAAATGACGATTAATGTATTTGAGGAAAAGTGACAGCTCTGACTACCAGGATTAAGGTATTTAGGCAATGTTAGAGTCAAATACGAAACGTCTTAACTATAAGTTGATAAGAATTAGTTTTAAGTCCAGTGAGCAATATTTCTGCTATATCGGAACCAATTAAAAAAACCTTCAATCTACTTAAAATTATATTTACAAATTGTTCCTTACACTCCTTGTATGGTAGATCTAACAACATCTCATTCTACTTTCTGTTCTGATGACCTTTTCGAAATCCTCAGGTTTTATCCTAAGTCGAATGCTTCGAAATTCATGGAAGCTGCAATTTGATTGGTAGATTTGAAAGGTGATCAGAACAGAAAGTGTGAGTGTAAGGAACAATTGGTAGATCTTATTTTAATTACTGTAAACTGGAATTTTTCACGGCAGTTTTATTTTCGCGATTTTTGGCGTTTGGAATGGAAGCGCGGAAATAAAACGGCGCGAATATAATTGTCTATTAATGAAGTCAATGGTCAACAACTTGGCAGCGAGAATTCAAAACTATGCGAACTAAAATCCTGTCAATTTACCGCGAAATAAAGACGACGCGAAAATTTCCCGGTTTACAGTAGAGTGTAAAATCTTATAAGAAAAAGATTAAAGACATAAAGGTGAAAGGGACAACCGAGGAAACAAGTTTTGTAATTGATTGCCACTTGAAAGGGGAGAAATGGGTAGGGGCAGGAAATTTAGCCTACTATACGAAACCAAGCGACTCTGCTCTCCTTAGAAAATTATAGAACGGGTCTTTATACTGAATGAAGCGTGGCATTTCTCCGCACCTGACAACCCCGCTTAGACAGGGCATTTCTGTATTCACTACTGAGGTATGCGCCTGGCAGCTCTATAGTCGGATCCCCCTAAAACGGATTCAGGTGCACGAAACAATTTTCCGACAGCTTTTCCTTCGTGACATTATAATCAAATAATTGAGTGACATATGCTTAACGGCACATTTTGTCCACTTTACCGCAAATCCCCTTTCACGTAGATATTAAAACGAAAGGAAATGGGGTAAACGTCAAGGAGACAACATCCCATATCGAGGTTAAAACGACCAAAAACAAAACATCTAGGGGTCACCATATAGTCTTCAACACAGTGAGAACCTCACACCATATAGTAAGCACTAAATGGCCCCCAAAAAGTAAAAAAGTGAAATCAATGGAAACAAACCACATCCAATAACCCAAATATCAAGAAACTAAAATTTTATAAGAAGACAAGGACAAGCCAATATTGTTCAATTCGTAATTTTTTTTAGAATAGCCTCAATTAAACCTAGGCCCATAGTTCAGGATATAAAGGAGGATATAATATTTCTCGTGGAGTAAAGATGATTCAAGCACTAAGTTTTAGACATTTTTTTCATATTTATCTTTATGAAAAATTAGTTTGGATTTAAAAAATGCAACTCAAAATGGGGTCATACGGAAGCCGAAAAACAAATATTTCTATTGCTCAAATAGCGGAAAATCGGTATTTTGCTATTTTCTGGAAAACCAAACAATTGATTTATTAAAGATTATTTCAGCCAGGAGTCCATAATTTCAAAATGATTTCCAAAATGACATTAACCAATCCGCTACCAAACAGACCTTTCAAAACACTTTCTGCCTTACTGATAGTGTGACGGGTGTCGCTAGCGGGGCAGGACATGCTTACCCTTCCGGAGCACCTGATGTCACTCCCGGTTTTCATGGGAGTTCACACTATGAGTGCCTTAGTTCTTAATGTTATCTTTTTATTTCCGTGCATTGTAGCTGTCTCACGTCCTTGTTTTGTCTTTGTTTTTATCTGTTACCGTTTCTGCCATGTCTTTGGACTTCGAGTTTTGTAGTCATCGCTTCCCTTGTTCCTTCGGTATTCTACTGCCGTTGTTCCAGAAGTGAAAAGAAAAATGAGGATCACCAACTTTATTCTCAAAACTTTTTGGCAAATGTAGATTTTAATATACACGATACCCTTGAGTTTGTCCTATTTATCTTCGTTGAACTGTTCTTTTCCATAACAACATGAACTGTCATTTGAAATAAACTTTAAACTTATAAAATGGTCACTAGGCTCATTGTTTTTTCCTAAACATATTTATTATATTAAAAGTCTAGGAGTAAAAGAATTCAGATCTTTCCGGGTACCTGATATGTTCAGCTGTCTAACTGTGCGCGATGTTCAGCTATCAAACTGTATGCAGTTTAATGTAATGAAATGTACTCTCAATAGCTAAGGAATATCCATACTCCATTAATTTCTTATTTTTCCATACAACTAGTAGGGATTTCATGTTTGGTGGTGTGATACCGGAAGGGATCCTCTTATAAAAAAAATAATCTTTGATGTTTATCGCATAAGTCTGCAACGTTTTCAATGGAATCTGTTGAGTGCTAAGAGAGAAATTCACTGAATAAAAAAAGACTTCATATTGCTGTGTCACAAAGGTTGAGGTTAGGTGCTATTTTCTCTTCCCCTAAAATTCAAGTTCTTTCAAGTAACTATTGAAGGGATATAGAGTAACTGTACATGAGTCTACAAATACATGGTTAAACAGAGCAATGGACATTTTTTTCACCTCAGATATACAAGTCTTCATAACAACACATAAACGACTGATCGAAACCCCCGAGGGTATCCATTGACGCAGTAGCGAGCACTTCGGTGCTGACCCGAGACCCCGATTTTATTTGAAAACCTGCAATATCTTAACTTAGGAAAACGTTAAAACTCAGGAGTATGTATCAGATTTAACACATATTTTGGTTTTATAGATTTCCATTTTTTTTATTTGATCTGCACTGAAGAGATATAAGTTGTCGAAATGCGCATATGCAGACACTAAATTCGCAGTAACTTCGGTATTTTGTCATGTATAAATTTTCAAAACATTTTCTGGTAAGGACAATATACATTTGTCTTAATTTCATTTAAGTATTTTGAATTTGCGCTTCGTTTTGTTATTAAAATTTAAAATGTCATTTCACACCCTATTACCGGCAATCTTATCTACAGTGGCTATCCCGTCTGCAGATTTGTAAACATCTTTAAGACAGAACAAGGTAATGCTTTCACTTACAAATAAATCATATTAATATTCAATTACCTATTTGTCTTTTGTGCTTTAAATGTAGCTAATATGTCTATGAATATTCATGACAAATACTGATTTACGATCTTTTGAGACTTCGGAGATTTTGAGGAAGAAATTCGCAATTTTCAATTTTATAGCTGAAAATTCGCTTTAAAATACTTGTGATCTAAAAACGCCTTTACAAAACTTAAGAATTTCGACACTTATGAAATATACAATATTAGATTTATTGTATATGAAATCTATCTTTTCATTTAGTAATGCATAACGGCGGATTTCTCATTTTATTTCCAGCTTTTGGCAATCCCGAACAAGAGGTTTTAAAATTATTGACTATCACTGACAACAGATACTGACAATCTGAACGATGAACTAAGCTACAAAAAAAGCAAACAAAATTATTTGTATTAAAAGAGGGTAGAGTAGTAAACATATTGTTCCAACTAGAAATGTCATTTTTTTAATCATAAATTGGTGGCCTTATATTGGAGCTTCATCGAGTTAGGCAAAATAGAGCAACGCTGACCAATAAATTCCATGAACAAGAAGCTCTCAAGAGCCTGTATCGTTCATCTGGACCATGGCCAATTAAAGGGTCTCAATTTCAAACTATGTAAAGAAACCTTTATGTCAATTGGTCAAACATTTAACATTTTCCCCTACTATCTGCTATCTTTATCAGCACCTCATAAATAATTCATGCCACATTTCTTATAAATGCACTCAGAAGTTCTAAAGCAGAGGATCTTTATATGCATTTCTCAAGGGGTCCAATTTAGTAAGTTCCCTGCTGGTAACCATGTTGGATGACAATTCGGCAACATAGTAAAAGCAACTGGATATGGACCTGAAAACATCTTTTTTGTAGGGGATCATCTAACACTTTTGTGGCAAAGTTTGGTTCTAATTGTCTCAGCACTTTCAGAAGAGAAGATCTTTGAATGTCTTTTCCCAAAGGTTCCAATGTTAAAACTATGTTCCCCATTGGCGGCCATCTTGGATATAGCGCTGGCCTGAAAAACATCTTTTTGCAGGAGACAACCTTAAGACTATCATGACCAAGTTTGGTACCAGTTGTCTCAGCAGTTTCGGAGGAGAAGATCTTTGAAAGTGTTTTCTTTGGGTCAATATCTGATATAGCACAGATCTGAAAAAACAGCTTTTTTGCAGAGGATCACCTAATGACTATTTTGGCCGAGTTTGGATCCAATCAGCTCATCAGATTCAGAGGGGAAAATCTTTGAATGTCTTTTCAAAAAGGATCCAATGCTAAAACAATGTTCCCTACTGGTGGCCGTTTTGGATATTTTTTAGACCTGAAAAAAAAAACAGTTTTGCTGGGGACCACCTGAGGACTACAATGGCCAAGTTTGGTTCCCATTGGCTCAGTAATTTCGGAGAAGATCTCTTAATGTGTATTCCCTTAGGGTCCAATCCACGCTGACAGCCATCTTGGATATAGCGCTCACCTGAAAATGTCTTTTATTCAAGGTACAACCTAAGATCTATTGTGGCAAAGTATGGTTCTACTTAGACTCAGCACTTTCAGAGGAAAAATATTTGAATGTCTTTTCCCATAGGGTCCAATGTCAAAATTGTGTTCCCCGCTGGTGGCCATCTTGGATATAGCGCTGACCTGAAAAACAACCCTTTTTGCAGGGGACCACCTAAGGAATATTGTGGTGGCAAAGTATGGTTCTACTTGACTCAGCACTTGCAGAGGAGAAATATTTCAATGTCTTTTCCCATAGGGTCCAATGTTAAAATTGTGTTCCCCGCTGGTGGCCATCTTGGATATAGCACTGACCTGAAAAACAACCTTTTTTGCAGGGGACCAACTCAGGGCTATTGTGGCAAAATATGGTTCTACTTGACTCTTTCAGTGGAGAAATATTTAAAAGTCTTTCCCCATAGCGTCCAGTGTTAAAATTCTGTTCCCCGCTAGCGTTGACCTGAAAAGCAACCTTTTTGCAGGGGACCACCTAAGGACTATTGTGGCCAAGTTTGGTTCCATTTGGCTCAGTTTCAGTGGAGAAGATCTTTGAATACGTTTTCCTATAGGATCCAATGTAAAAACTTTGTTCCTCTTGGATATAGCACAGACATGAAAAACAAGGTTCTTGCAGGGGACCACCTGAGGACTACTGTGGTATGTTTTGTTTCATTTGGCTCAGCAGTTTCAGAGGAGAAGATATTTGAATGTTTTTTCCCACATGATCCAATGTTAAAACTTTTTTTCCCTACTGGGGGCCGTCATGGATATATCGCTGGCCAAGTTTGGTTCCATTTTGCTCAGCAGTTTCAGAAGAGAAGATCTTTCAATGTCTTTTCCCACAGGGTCCAATGATAAAACTATATTTCCCGCTGGCGGCCATCTTGGATGTAGCGCTGACCGGAAAAACAAGTTTTTTTTGCAGGGGACCATCTTAGGACTATTGTGGCCTAGTCTGGTTCCCATTGGCCCAGTAGTTTCGGAAGAGAAGACCTCTAAATGTGTTTTCCCATAGCACCCAAAGTTAAAACTATGCTTCCCGCTGGCGGGCAATTTGGTTAAGGGGCGAACCCAAAAAACAAGTTTTTTGCAGGGGACCATCTTAGGACTATTGTGGCATAGTTTGGTTCCCATTGGCCCAGTAGTTTTGGAAGAGAAGACCTCTAAATGTGTTTTCCCATAGGGCCCAAAGTTAAAAACTATGCTTCCCGCTGGCGGGCAATTTGGTTGAGGGGCGAACCCCAAAAAAACAAGTTTTTTGTAGAGGACTATCTAAGGACCATTGTGGCCAATTGAGAACTTTACGCTGGACGGACGGACGAAAAGTGATGTAAAAAGTTTACCCTGGCTATAGCCAGTTGAAAATTATTTACTCAAGCAACAACTGGTTATCTATGTGTATTTTATTCAGTTAGCTTCCTACATAACCGTTTTTGCACTTATTTGCGAGTCGGGGTGACTTCACGGATGTTAAACATACAAATCGACATGATTTGAATTGTAATAATTCTCAGTGTATTTTTTTCTTATCGACAGAAGTACTTCAGAGTACAGTAGATAAGTGCCGATAATGTTAAAAAGGGTAGTAATTTTAGAGTTATTTAGGGGACGACCATTTGACGTTCAGTGTGAGGCTTGGGCGATTTTGCCAAGAAAAATTATTTGTTTTGATGAAAGTTTCAAACTAATTATTTTTTTTCACCAAATGTCATATCAAATTATTTATTCACATTTGCAATATAAAATTTATTCTTCTAAAGAAAATAAATTATTAATTTTCTTCATATATATATAATTAGATTTTCAATTGCAAGCAATAGCAGCTGTCACCCCCAGTAAACCAATTCGATCATTCCATCTCATTCGCGGCTATGAAATCTACTTATAAATCAATTTTCGTTGAAATCTGACAAAGTAGAAATGTTTACGTATCTTTGCAGCCATCTTTGAAATTAAGCATTTTTTTTTTTTTTTTTTTTTTTTTTTTTTTTTTTTTTTTTTTTTTTTTTTTGAATGATTTCATCGATCTCGTCTTACTAATCATTTATACAAACTTCCAGCAAATTCTGCAATATAGTTCCTAACATATTTATCCTCAGTTTATTGGAAGAAGAGTAATTAAAAGAAGAAGAAGCAGAAGAAACGTATAGAATAACAACATGTCACCCCGACTTCGTCTTCGGTGACATAGAAAATAATGAAAACAGAACAATACTGCTTACGTCTGCGGCGACATAATTATTATACGAAAAGGAATAAAAAGATGAAGTCGCCAATCTTCGATTTGATATAAATAACTAAATACCGAAATTACTGTGAATTTACCTTCTGCATATGCGCATTTCGACAATTTATGTCTCTTCAGTGCAGATAAAATCTAAATGTTTGGAAGACCATAAACTCAAAGATGTTTAAAAACTGATAGAGAACAAATAACCAATATGATCTAAACGGAAAGCCAAATTCAGCTAAGGACAGAGCTTTGCATGAGGGAGATACTCCTTAGTTTTCGACAAAATTTACAAAAATTTAGATATTGTGAGGTTTCAAAAATAATCGGCTTTCGGGTCAGCACCGAAGTACTGACTACTGGGCTGGTGAATACCCTCGGGGACTAACAGTCCACCAGCAGTGGCATCGACCCAGTAGTAACAAATAACTAAATACCGAAATTACTGTGAATTTACTTTCTGCATATGCGCATTTCGACAATTTATGTCTCTTCAGTGCATTGAAGAGACATAAATTGAATGTGGTATTATATTTGATACTAATTTATGATTTTTAGCGAGAACATGCTGATAAATTTCAATTCTTGCAAATATCATCTTTTAAGGTAGTACGGACGTCTTTGTGATTTTAGCATGGAACCATCAATATAATGAACTACTGGATGGACATGGAAAACGGAGTTCGGGAGATGAGGAGGTTATAATTAGAGGAATTACAGTGCTGAGAAATGGGGGGGGGGGGATAACAGGCGCGGGAAATTAGTAAAGTGGGCCCAGATTTCGGAAAAAAAGAAGTGAGGTAATTGATTTGGAGGTTGCAGAGGTTGGTTAGGAAGATTGAAAAAAAGAAGTGGAAGAGTATGAATACTTGTTCATTTCTATTCATAGCTAACCTTCGTATTTACTTTTCTAACTTAGTCAGTGAACTCGTTTTCTCAATATTTCAGAAAACTGAAATTTTTGTACTGATAAATAACAAAATACCAAAGTTACCGTAATTTAATTTCTGTATAGAGAAACAATGAAATGATATGGAGGAAAAGAAATTAAAAATAAGGAAAACTCGAATTCAAAATGGGGAAATACTAACCCCACTGTCGTTTATCCTAGGAGTCAACAACCATATAACCTTTAGGCTTTTATGGTTCATATCCCGCCTCACAAAGTCGCAGGGTATAATATTAAAACCTGAGTTATGTGTCCTTCCTTACATTCTTATGTCCTTCCGTTTCCGTCGAAGGATTCCCGCTGATAACATGTATAAGAAATATGTAGTGTCTAAAACTTGGTTTTAGTTCTTTAAAACAAAAGTAGTGCCAAGTCTTATTTAAGCTCAAAGTTGTAGTTGGTTGTGGGACTATGCTCTTTAAATTTTCATTTTTTTTTTACTTTCCTCACAATAACTTTTTAACGAAACCGAGATGTTTATAACTGAACATTCTGCACTCTACCAACACTTTTTGAAAATGTTTATGGTCATAACATTGTTCACAGCCCAAAATTTGTGAGAAAAACATGACACTAATGTGATTAATTATAATCAACGGCATGATTTTAATATTAGTTCGGGATTGCCAGTTCCCAGTTATAATCTGTTGTCAGTGATAACTATATCTGTTGTTTGTGATAGCCCAAAAAAGTGTTACTTCTGAAATAAAATGATGATTTCGTCCATATGAGGAGGTAAATGAATGACAGTTTTTGATATTAAATAAATCAAGACCTATATTTTTTATACACATTAAAAAACTAAAAGTATTTTCCGTAGTATTGCAAAATAAAACTGTTTTTCGGACGATTCCGTGTAATAATCTTTAAATATGTACTTTACTTCAGCGAAAACTCCCGATCTATGATACTTCATACAGTAATATTTGACTCATATCTTAACCTATACATATATAATAAATAACACAAACAATGGAAAGATTCAATGGAATATAAACATAATTATGAGACAACAAAAGACTTACGGTCAGTCACTGCAAACTTGTTTACATATCTGCAGATGTGATAGCCACTGTAGACGGGATTGCCGGTAATAGGGTGTGATTTAATTTTTCTTTATACTAGCTTACCAAGTCGACGCATCCAGTCTCTTACGTGTATGTAAAATTCCGTCAAGTTTCTGGTCGTATCTGTTAAATGGAGTGCTAGACTCGAATTTAGGTATACAATGCTTCCTTGCTCTTTTTTACATTCTGAAATTATGAGCTATGAGAGAATATTTCAGAAATCTATTTTAATGGTTTACGGAAAATATCTTATACCTGTTTTTCTCTTTATGCACATTTACTTTATTTGTTTTCGGCTCGAGATGTTCAGAAATATCCAGAAACTTTCTTAACTAAAGTTATCAATCGTTCAATCTTTAAAAATAGAAAAAGTGTCGATCGTTTAATTTTAGCATCCTGAACCACCTTTATTACCACTTTCTACATCTGGCTGCCGTACTTTTAAGTAATGTATGAAGGAAAGCACTCAAATTAAAATTTTTGCTTACCTTTTCTGATCACCTGATTTTGTAGGGGTTCAAACAACTGGTTTTATTTTTAAAGTTCTCTTGGGTTTTTTATTATGTATTTTTTTATACCCCCGCAACGAAGTTGGGGGGTATACTGGAATCACCATGTCCGTCCATCTGTCCGTCCGTCCGTCTGTCCGTCCGTAGACATTTTTTGTCCGAAGTTTATCTCGGGAACCTTTCTGAATTGACTTTTCAAATTTTGTCAGAATGTTAGTAACTATAAGTACTTGTGCACCTCCTATTTTCAGATTGATTCATAAATTTTTAACAAAGTTACAGCACTTTGTAGATTTCTCCTACTTAGAGTCTACATTGAAATTTGTCCGAAGCTTATGTCCGGAACCTCTGTGAATTGACTTTTCAAATTTTGTCAGAATGTTAGTCACTATAAGTACTTGTGCACGTCCTATTTTCAGATTGATTCATAAATTTTTAACAAAACAAAGTTACAGCACTTTGTAGATTTCTCCTTCTTAGGAGTCTATATTGAAGATTTGTCCGAAGCTTATCTCGGAAACCTTTCTGAATTGACTTTTCAAATTTTGTCAGAATATTAGTTACTATAGGTACTTGTGCACCTTTTATTTTCAAATTGATTCATAAATTTTTAACAAAGTTACAGCACTTTACAGTAGATTTCTCCTACTTAGAGTCTATATTGAAAATTTAAAAGGTAGGCTAAAAAGGTTTCCCCAACATTTTCCCTATCGAGTAGCAAAACATCTCTCTGATAAATAGTTCTAATGAGTCTATGTCTTATCAAAGGATTTCTCTGTGCCTTCCTCTTATTTTAAGTTGCCTCAAAGTTACGGTGGACTATTGGAGTACCCCCATGGTACGTTTCTACGTCTGTAACTGTGCAGGGTAGGATCATCAACACGAAGCGGGGGTATAAATTTGTGGCCCATCAGGCCACAGTTACATCTAGTTGTATTTGTCATGTTGTCTCAATTTGTGTTAAGGTGTCGGCAGGGTATTAATTTCAAAATTTCATGAATTTTCGGAAATTTGCGGTGTTGAAACATTATTGTTTTATTTTTCAATATATAAAATAAAATTTAGAGGTCACCTTTCATTTAAGCACAGAACCTGAAATTAAAAAAAATCAGGATTTTTCATAGAAATGATAGCGAAAATGAATATATGATGAGAAAACTTAAAAATACAGATTTTGTTCATACTTTTGCATCGTTTTTGAATTCATTATATTTTTTAAAGAATTAAAAACTATCGATCACCGTTTAAGGTAGATCGAGCCTACTAATTTAACTTCAGAATAACCTTTCGGCGGAGTTTATATGATGCAAATATTTAAATACCAAAATCAAAATTTAATGTCTTTTTAGCATAAATGTAATTGGAAAAGTAGATTTTATGTCTTCGGTTTAAACTTAATCATTAACAATGACCAAACAATTCCAATGTTTTTTTTTTTAATTTTACTTGATAATAATCTCTGGAAGGAGTTTAATTGTTATGAAATCCATATTAAATAACAAAATACCGGAGTTACTGTTAATTTATTTTCTGCATATGCGCATTTCGACAACTTATGTCTCATCAGTGCAGATCAAAACCAAAACATTTGGAAGTCCNAGGACAGAGCTATGCATGAGGGAGATACTACTTAGTTTTAAACAAAATTTTATAAAAATTTAGATATTGCAAGTTTCAATACAATCGGTTTTCGGGTCAGCCCCGAGATACTGACTACTGGGTTGATGAATACCCTCCGGGACTATCAGGCCACCAGCAGAGGTTTTCGGGATTGGCCAAAAAACGGGAAATATGCTATTAAATGATGTGACTTCAAAACTATGTAGTGAAAAGTGCAGCAAGTGGATCAAATGTCTTAATGCTTGTATACAAAGGGAATTACATGTTCGGCCACTTCAATAAAACAATTCCAAACAGGTAAACAATAAAGTCGTCCCATTTTCACATTAAACATCTGACCTGCATACAATATGTTTATTGGTAATATCTTAAAATACAGTTGATTTGTATTAATAATTTTGTAAACAAAACTCAAAGTCTTTAAGGTACTACTAATTAATTATCAGAAATATTTCATTTAACATAAAAATTTGTGTGAAATGGGAGAGTTTAAATTACTATAACAACATAAATGTCAATGATGGGCTTGGGTATTATTTTTTCAACAAGTGTGCATCGTATTGCAAGGCAATACAGAAGTCCCCTACCGGTGGAATGATTCTGTGTTATATCAGCAAATCTAGTTAAAGAAAAAAGTTTTCCGACTCCAAGGCCCATAGCAAATAATGGCTCAATATCTGGAAAAATTTAGAAAAAAAGTCAGGAAAACCTATAATTTACCAAAATTTTCTACGACCAAAGTCCATACCCTGTCAAAAATCAATGGACCCAGCCCAAACTCAAACTTGATGTGTAACCCATAATGGCTGACTAACATAGCAAATATAGCTTGATATCTGGACAGTTAAGAGAAAAAGTAAGGAAAACCTATATTTTACCAAAATTTTCTAAGTCCAAGGCCCATAACTCCGTAAATATCAATGGACTGGAACCAAACTCGAACTTGATTTGTAACTCATAGCAGTAGACTCACATAGCAAATATTAGCTCAATATCTGTAACGGTTTAGAAAAAAGTCCGGAAAACTATATTTTACCAAAATTTTCTATGTCCAAGGCCCATAACTCCGTAAAATATCAATGGACCGGAACCAAACTCAAACTTGATCTGCAACTCATAGCAGTAGACTCACATAGCAAATATTAGCTTAATTTCTGCAACGGTTTAGAAAAAAAGTCCGGAAAACCTACATTTTACCAAAATTTTCTAAGTCCAAGGCCCATAACTCCGCCCAAAATAAATGAACCGGAACCAAACTCAAACTTGATCTGTAACTCATAGTGGTAGACGCACATACCAATTATTAGATAAATATCTTGTATAGTTTGGGAAAAAAAATCCGGAAAACGGATTGTGACGCACTGACGGACGGACTGACAGACTGACGGAGTGCGAAGCCGGTAGGGGATTAGAAATACATGTATAACAAATAGATCATAAAGGCATGTTTTTATAACTAACTAAATTTGTAAATGATAAGAAAAAATACACTTGTTTTAATTAAAAAATAAATTGAAATCATTTCAAAAACAATTTAAAAAGAAATATAAATTTGAAAGTGGATTTAAACAAATAGTTTGGATTATTTGTAAGACAAGAGGGCTTGAATGCCTTCTTTTTTTATATTTCCCAGGACGGCAATTACCGGTAATTACCAGTGGGAATTACCACCACTGGTATTTCCCCGCCAACCCTGGAGGTATCGGCCCAGTGGTACTAAATAACAAAATAACTGAAGTTAATTTATTTTCTGCTGAAATCAAACATTTTGAGTCCTCTTTTCAAAAAAAAAAAATTGGACAGGGGTTCCCCTTACAATCTAATTAATACATATTGCTGAAATGGTAAAAAAATATGAAGCAGAATACTTTTTTTTTCTAAAATTTAAGATTACTTGTTTGGTTTCAATGGTAACCTAAAGCTCCACTATCCATTAAAACCAATTTCAGACCACCATTCAAAAAAAAAATTTGGGCAGGGGTTCCCCTTATTATTTAAGTAATACATATTGCTGAAATTAAACATTCCAGGTCCCCCTTGCAAAAAAAATAATGGGTCAGGGGTTCCCCTTATAATCAAGTTAATAAAGTTAAAAAAAATATCTCGCAGAACACTTTTTTCAAAAATTTTTGTTTTCTTTTTCGGTTTCCATGGCAACAGAAAGCTTCATTATCCATTACAATCCATTTCAGACCACAATATAAACAAAAATGGGCAGGGGTTCCCCTTATAATCTGAGTAATTCATATTGCTGGAATCAAAACATGTTTGTGAAGAAAACAGTTATCACTGAAAGGTATGTATTGTTACTAAGTAGAATCCTAAAAAAAAATTAAAATAACAAGTCTTCGGAGTTCGAAGAGTTTCAGGAAATTTACCAAAATTAGAATCTTTAATTCTAAAAATTTTTTCACTCTATCATTCTGTGAAGCTTTGACAATTCTGCAAAAGAAATAGTGAATAAGTTGATTACCTTCCATGGTTTTATTATCTGTCTTTTTAAAATTATGATTTCTCATTACAACTTATTTTTTTAGCTTAAGACACCACAAAAAGTGTTTTTAAGTACATATTTAAGCTAATTTGTTGAATTGTTCTAGTTATATCAGGAACATTTCTATTTAAACATTAAAACCTGTTAGTATTTTTGTTATTAAATAATACCAGACATTATATTTTTTGCTTAATATCCTGCTTTTAATTTTAAACACGTAAATGTTTATTATCAAAAAAGTTGCAGTCCGATATTGCTAAAAAATCGTATGATATAGTTCATATGGTAACTAACAATACTGGAAAATTTGAAGGAAATCCGAGTAGTTGTTTCTGAGGTGTTGCATCAGTCATTGTATAACATTGTTAAATTTTTAAAGTTAAAACTAGAGGCTCAGAGACTGAGCCTGTATCGCTCACCTGACAAAATGCTTCTATGCCATGCATGACCAAAATATGTTTATATCCAACGGGGTCTATTAATTAGCTAATTAGCACCCGTGTTTTTTGTTTGATCCTATTGAAATGAGTAATTTTTGCAAAGGACCTTCTATACATTTAGTTAAATTTGCTTAAACAGTTTAAGAGAAAATGATGAAAAGGATGTTTTCTCAAACCGTGCTACAATGTTAAACTATGTTCTGCAGTGGAGCCCATTCTTTTTGCTGATCGAAATGAAATGAAATAAGTACTTTCCAAATATCATTCCTCTAAGGTTTGGTTGAATCTGCTTCAGTGGTTTCAGAGGAGAAGATGAAAATGTGATTTTTCCCAAAGGGTCCAATGTTAAACCAAGTTTTGTGCTGGCAGCCATGTTTTTTATCGGATCGGTACACAATGAGCAATCTTTGTAAAGGACCTTTAGTACATCATTCCTGTAAAGTTCGGTTGAATTTGCTTCAGTGGTTTCAGAGTAGAAGCTGAAAATGTGATTTTTCCCATAGGGTCCCATGTTTAACCTAAGTTACGCGCTGGAGGCTATGTTTTTATCGGATCGGAATGAAATGTGCAAACATTGTAAATGACCTTTAGTACATCATTCCTGTAAGGTTTGGTTGAATTTGCTTCAGTGATTTCAGAGTAGAAGATGAAAATGTGAATTTTCCCATAGGGTCCAATGTTATACTATGTTCTGGACTGGCGGCAACGTTTTTTATCGGATCGGAACACAGTGAGCAATCTTTATTAGGAACCTTTAGTACATCATTCCTGTAAAGTTTGGTTGAATTTGCTTCAGTGGTTTCAGAGTAGATTGTGAAAATGTTATTTTCCCATAGGGTGCAATGTTAAACCTAAGTTCCGTGCTGGCGGCCATGTTCTTTATCACATCGGAACGAAATGAGAATTCTTCCGTAAATGCTGGTTTACAGTGGGAGATGACCCATGAGAGATCGATGCACGCGACCTCATCTCACATCGGTAAATGACCAACCAGACGTGTTGATTTTTGTGATGCAACAATCGTAACCATGACTTAACGTCATAAAACACCTGACGTCACAATGTAAAGAATACTCAACTGGCGATAACGTTGTTCAAACAGTAAAGGTTACCAGACGTTTCTTCTCGCTTTTTACGGAAGAAATAGGATCTTGCACATGATCAAAATTAAAGATCGGGATATCTTTCACTCGTGTAAGAAATTCTACGTCTTTTCCTCTCGTTTCGCTACGCTCCACTCGAGAAAAGACGAAATTTCTTACACTTGTGAAAGATATCCCGATCTTTAATCTGACCTTATGCAAGATCCTATTAATCTTTGTAAAGAACCTTTAGTACATCATTCCTGTAAAGTTTCGTTGAATTTGCTTCGGTGATTTCAGAGGAGAAGATGAAAATTGGATTTTTCCGATAGGGTCCAATGTTAAACTATGTCCCGCGCTGGCGGCCATGTTTTTTATCGGATCAGAACAAAATGAGCAATCTTTGTTAAGAACCTTTAGAACGTCATTCCTGTAAAGTTTGGTTGAATTTGCTGCAGTGGTTTCAGAGAAGAAGATGAAAATGTGATTTTTTCCCCATAGAGGTCAATGTTAAACCTAAGTTCCCCGCTGGCGGCCATATTTTTTATCGGATCAGAACAAAATGAGCAATCTTTGTTAAGGAACTTTAGAACATCATTCCTGTAAAGTTTGCTTGAATTTGCTTCAGTTGTTTCAGAGTAGAAGATGAAAATGTGATTTTTCCCAAAGGGTCCAATGTTTAACCTACGTTCCGTGCTGGCGGCTATGTTTTTATCGGATCGGAATGAAATGTGAAATCATTGTAAATGGCCTTTAGTACATAATTCCTGTAAGGTTTGGTTGAATTTGCTTCAGTGATTTCAGAGGAGAAGATCAAAATATGATTTTTCCCATAGGGTCAAATGTTATACTATGTTCCGGACTGGCGGCAATGTTTTTTTATCGGATCGGAACACAATGTGCAATCTTTATTAGGGACCTTTAGTACATCATTCCTGTAAAGTTTGGTTGAATTTGCTTCAGTTGTTTTAGAGTAGATGGTGAAAATGTTTTTTTTCCCATAGGCTCAAATGTTAAACCTAAGTTCCGTGCTGGCGGCCATGTTTTTATCACATCGAAATGAAATGAGCAATCTTTGTAAAGAACCATTAGTACATCATTCCTGTAAAGTTTGGTTGAATTTGCTTCAGTGATTTCAGAGGAGAAGATGAAAATTGGATTTTTCCAATAAGGTCCAATGTTAAACTATTCCCGCGCTGGCAGCCATGTTTTTTATCGGCGGATCAGAACAAAATGAGCAATCTTCGTTAAGAACCTTTAGAACGTCATTCCTGTAAAGTTTGGTTGAATTTGCTGCAGTGGTTTCAGAGAAGAGGATGAAAATGTGATTTTTTTCCCTATAAAGTCCAATGTTAAACCTAAGTTCCCCGATGGCGGCCATGTTTTTTATCGGATCGGAACAAAATGAGCAATCTTCGTAAAGGACCTTCCATACATCATTCCTGTAAAGTTTGGTTGAATTTGCTTCAGTTGTTTTAGAGTAGATGGTGAAAATGTTATTTTTCCCATAGGTTCAAATGTTAAACCTAAGTTCCGTGCTGGCGGCCATGTTTTTATCACATTGGAACGAAATGAGCAATCTTTGTAAAGAACCTTTAGTACATCATTCCTGTAAAGTTTGGTTGAATTTGCTTCAGTGATTTCAGAGGAGAAGATGAAAATGTGATTTTCCCATAAGGTTCAGTGTTAAACTATGTCCCGCGCTGGCGGCCATGTTTTTTATCGGATCAGAACAAAATGAGCAATCTTTGTTAAGAACCTTTAGAACGTCATTCCTGTAAAGTTTGGTTGAATTTGCTGCAGTGGTTTCAGAGAAGAAGATGAAAATGTGATTTTTTCCCTATAGAGTCCAATGTTAAACCTAAGTTCCCCGCTGGCGGCCATGTTTTTTATCGGATCGGAACAAAATGAGCAATCTTCGTAAAGGACCTACCATACATCATTCCTGTAAAGTTTGGTTAAATTTGCTTCAGTGGTTTCAGAGGAGAAGATGAAAATGTGATTTTCACATAGGGTTCAATGTTGAACTATGTTCCGTGCTGGCAGCCATGTTTTTTATCGGATCGGAACGAAATGAGCAATCTTTATCAAGGACCTGTATTCCGTGCTGGCAGCCATGTTTTTTATCGGATCGGAACGAAATGAGCAATCTTTATCAAGGACCTGTAGTACATCATTCCTATAAAGTTTGGTTGAATTTGCTTCAGCTGTTTCAGAGTAGAGGATGAAAATGTGTTTTTCCCATAGGGTCCAATGTTAAACCGAAGTTCCCCTCTGGCGGCCATGTATTTTGTCGGATCGGAACGAAATGTGCAATCTTTGTATAGGACCTTCCATACATCATTCCTGTAAAGTTTGGTTGAATTTGCTTTCATAGTTTCAGAGAACATGAAAATGTGAAAAGTTTAACGGACGGACGGACGGACGACGAACGCCAAGTGATAGCAATAGCTCAGATGACCCTTTGGGTCAGGTGAGCCAAAAAACCTTCAATATTTTACGAATCAGAATGGCGACGTGATATGTCGACTAACAATACGGTAAAATTTGAATGAATTCTGACCAGCAGTTTCTGAGGAGTTGAGTCCACAAGATTTGTCATTGTATAACAATGTGGAAATAATCAGTCTCATAACTCCCACAAAATTTAACAAATCAAAATGGCGATGGGATATGATCTAGTACTAATATTGACCATTTGAATGAATTCCGACCATCGGTTTCTGAGGAGTTGCGTCCACAAGAATGTGACATACGGAAGGACGGACACACGAACGCAGACCATTACTAGGCCCGACCGTCGCGGTGCGGCGGGGGACAATTGAAATCAGTATAATTTGCATGTATTTCAATCATATCATCGCTCACGATTGGAATAAATAAGAGAGTTCAGCACCGTGTTCCTTCAAATCGGGAAAAATCGTAGTTCATTTCATTCGAGTATAGCAAAAAACATTTTAGAAAATTAAATGTAATGAAATGAAAATAAAATACATATTAAATGTTTATGAAGTTGATTTTTTTTTATCGTAAAATAAACTTTTCAGTTCAAACTAGTGCTCAAATACACGAATAAGCACTATAAGTAGTGTGTGGGCAGTGTCTCTATATGTTTGTTCAAACTTTGGTCATGATTGATGTCGGGTAAAGTAGTGGAATCACATTGATGCCACGTGATGCACTGTAGTTGCAAAATCGATACAATATCGAGTTCTACATCAACTGTTTTTGTACGTTTGAATTATTTTATTTTCGAGAAAAGAAAGTCTCAAGAGTAAGCTGAAATGAAATTGTATGAATTCTTTATTTATTGATTAAAGGAAAGAATTGTTGTTCTGTAAAATTCTGTGATGGTTTTATTACATTGCGTAAGATTTTATTTCAAATATATAATGACATACGTAGACATGCTGATGTAAGACATGATTTAGGATAATTATTGTTCATGCCACGATTTATAAATATAAGTTATTAAATGAATTGAGATTTTTGATGCAGTCATAAAGCTCAATGGATTTATTTCAATGAAAGGAAAGTAAGCCTAGAAAAAGGGAAATGGCAAACCGGGAAATGTCCTCATAAAATAGAGAAATAAATGCTCCCACGACTTATTCTCAGTTATGTATACAGGATAAGCTTTTATCTTATGTCCAAAGTATGTCTTTTTTCATGTTTTATGCTAGTTAGCATTCTTCGATGTTTCCAAAAATTTTTATCGATACAGTTTAATATATATTGTGACCATGTGAAGGGTTCTACATGAAACTCATTCCAATTTAAATTTGCAATTCCAGTAATTGCAAGTCTGGCGCTGCCATTTTTTAGAGCTGCCATTTAGTGTAATAACCAAAATGTGCGGAATTTCATGGGACTTACGAAAATAATATTAGTAAGTCGATATGCTAGCACAATTTGACACTATGGCAATTTTAAAAACATGGGAATTCCACTATAAAATGGGAAAATGCATTTTCTCATGAGAATTTACCATTTCCCATGGGATTTTTAAAAATAATCCCATGAGAAATTAAATCCAATGGCAAAAAATAATCCCATGGGAATATTTCAAAATCCCATGAGAAATGGTGATGTTTTTAAGATTGCCATAGTGTAAAATCATGCTAAGATATCCATATATAGTTACAATTTTGATTTTTTAAGTCCCATGCGATTCCGCACATTTTGGTTATTTACACTACTTTTTAGCTCTCCAAAATGGCGGTACCAGATTTGCAATCACTGAAATTGCAAATTCAAATTTGAATGAGATATGAAATAATTCTAACATAAAATCTATGTCAATTTAAACAAACATAATCGAAGTTATGTCTTTTAGTCCATGTCTGAACAACCCAAATCCAATTAAGTTCGCGGTCGGACAAATTTTCCGGTCTTATTATGCCCTCTCTTCAAATTAATCGTAACCCGAAGACAAAGAAAAATATGGATACTTTTCTCGAAGATTTTCATTTTCGGGAATAAGCATATAATTTCCGGGAATTTTTATATTTCGTTTCCGGGATCTTTCAGCTTATAAACATTTCTGGGTAAAACTAGTACTGTAAATATACTCCATCCATATAACATTTTAGTCGTATTCACCACGGGAAACTGAGGGGTTTATGCAAACCAACCGAAAGATGAATGGCATCCTTTAAAACGTCATGAATTTAGCAAGAAAAAAAAACAACAACAAAAACCGAAAACTGCGATATTCACATGTCTTAAAATGCCTTTTCACTTATTGGTTGTGTTCACCACGGGAGATTAATAACTAAATACCGAAGTTACTGTGAATTTAAATTCTGCATATGCGCATTTCGACAACTTAAAGGAGGACTATGAGCAGAATACATGGTTAAATGTTTTGAATCCCCTTAAATATTTTACAGCTTATAACATATTATTAGGGGGTAAAATCTACTCAAATTATACATACGTTTTTTTTTCTAAATTATTAAGCTGAATTAACCAACACTTTAAGCGTAGGGTTATGAGTTTCCAATTTATATGCATACAATCCTAGTTAGAAAATTGTCATGTTTTCAAGTTCTGTTTTCAAGCCAATCAAGGAAGGAAATATCAAGATTACAAAGAGTCAAAAGAGATACATAGACTTGGTGTTGATGCAACCTAAGTTACACTGCAACGTTTGCCTACATCTATTTCGATGTGCCCCGTGTTATCTATCGATGTTGTTTTTGTCCTTATTTTTGTCTTTCGTCGGGTTACTTAATGGCATACATTGCCCGGTTTTACTTTTTCTCATTGACCGCTTTCCGACATGTGTTGCTTCAATGACATATTTTAGCTGCGATTGATGTTGCTCAACATTTTTACTCTCTTCTTGTAACCCTGGTGCTTTCAGCTGGATAACCCTGAGCATCGCCAAAGTTGGCGGGTGGGGAGCAAGGGAGTGACCTTGATATAATTTTTGTAATATACCCCCACTTCAAAATATCATTCAAGATACCGAGTTTGGGAATATTGTTTACGGAGACGACGATAAATGTAATTTGTTAAATACATACTTTAGTTTTATTTCTTCATTGGATGACGAGAATGTGTCACTTCCGAATATTCAAAACAAAACTGATAACTCTCTAAGTGATATAAACATTTCTGAAAATGAAATTGTAGGTATCATAAAAATTTTAGACCCCAATAAGGCATCTGATCCAGATCTTATAAGTCATAAAATGTTGAAAATTTGTCCTGAAAAGATTGCGATTCCACTTCAAATTATATTTAACAAATCACTTCAACAACTTAAATATCCCTCCAGCTAGAAGACTGCAAATGTGATAGCTATTTTTTTAAGAAGGGAGACAACTCTTTGTCGTCAAATTACAGACCTATATCACTTATTAGTTGTGTTGATAAAATAATGGAACGTGTTGTCTACAAATATTTTTTAATCATCTCCATTCTAATAAGCTAATTTACGAATATCAATCTGGCTTTTTACCAAAATATTCAACTGTCCATCAACTACTAGAAATGTATAATTGTATCTTAAATTCTTTAGAAAAAAGGGAAATTAATTGTTTTGCATTTTGTGATTTTTCAATAGCGTTTTATAAAGTTTGGCATAGAGGTTTACTACACAAAATGAAATGATATGGTTTAAATGGACATTTACTGGTATGGTTTTCAAGTTATTCAAAAAACAGACAGCAGAGAGTGGTAATTAAGGACTCATCCTCTTCACTTTGCAGTGTTTCAGCTGGAATCCCTCAGGGTTCAGTTTTAGGCCCACTTCTATTTATTATCTATATTAACGATATTGCAGAAAACCTTATCTCACTTTCTCGACTTTTTGCAGATGACACCTCGTTCAATTATTCAAGTAGTGATGGATTACAAATAAAAACTGTGATTGATCACGACTTGAAGGAGTTGGACGAATGGTCAAAGAAAAGGCCCATGTATTTTAATCCGGATAAAACAGAAATTATGTTATTTTCAAATATAGATATTCCGGACCTTGAATTTACATTAAATGGAACAAATATTCCCATTACAAATTGCCATAAACATCTTGGGATAACATTTAGCAGTGATGCCAAATGGAATGTGCATATTGAAAATATCATTTCAAGTATTTCTAAACACTTAAATGTACTTCGAAAATTAAAATATAGACTTTGTCGTAAAAATTTAGAGAAATTGTACTTAGTATATATTCGACCAATTTTTGAATATGCTTGTGAAGTTTTGGATAATTGTGGGATTGGGAATTGTAATAAATTAGATCAACTTCAATTAGAAGCTGCCAGAATAGTAACTGGTTTGCAAATATTTACTAGTTCAGAGTTAGTTTACAAAGAATTGGGTTAGGAAGCTTTGTCTGAGAGACGAAAACGATGAAGATTACAAATGTTTTATAATATTCAACATAATAATGCGCCATCGTATTTGTGTAATTTGGTACCACCTAAAATTCAGAGTACATCTATATATCCTTTGCGTAATGGGGATGACATTATTTTACCCTTTTGTAGATTAGCCTGTACTTCTAATTCATATATCCCGTTTACTATTCAAGAGTGGAATAAATTAGAACCATCTATTCGAAACGCGGATTCTATTTCAAAATTTAAACATGAATAAAGGAAAGAGAACGTTACGGGCCCCCGCAAATTAAATATCATATTAACACAGCTTCGATGTTGTGCTTCTTTTCTTAACTACGACTTACATAAAGTCAATATAATTTCTAATCCATCATGTAGATGTGGAGCTGATCATGAGGACTCATACCATTATTTTTTAGAGTGTCCAATTGATCCTCAAATACGAAATACATTGATTCAAAGTCTTCATTGGTTAACAAGTGATTTCGTTATAGATCTTCAACTTTTAACTTGTGGTAATCAAATCCTTTGAAACGAACAAAATGAAAACATTTTCAAGATCGTGTATGAAAATATAAAAAAGTCGGAAAGATTTATGATTGTTTAGATATTTATTTATATGTTGACCAACTGAACACCACACACATACAAACAACTTATATTATACATTATCCTTAAAATATATTGTATTAGTATATTATATTGCTGCATGCTCGATCAGATTGTAAATATTGTAACAGGACATTTTTTCATATTGGCAGTATTTGGTATTGCACAATATCATGTTCTTCTTTCATAATTGATGATGTTGTTATACCAAAATCTATTTAGAAGTATTTCAATTGAAATTTCATATGTAAGAAGGCTTGATATCATAGTCAACGGAAATTATGTCCTTAGCTAGCTGTCAGTAACTGCGAGCATTTGTCCGGACAGTACCTGTATGTATTGTCTTCATGTTTTATGTACTTCATTGTAAGGGTACTCGTCTTGATAAGTTGGACTTTTTTCTAGTTTGATTTTTACTTTGAGTCTTTTTGTGTATTTATTTTTAGCCATTCACCACACATAGGGTGAGGGTTTGGATCTAAGAAATCGAGTTTAACCCCACCGCAATTTTTGCGCCTGTTCCAAGTCAGGAATATGTTGGTCATTGGCTTGTCCTTGTCTTCTTATAAAATTTTAGTTTCTTGATATTTGGGTTATTGGATGTGGTTTGTTTCCATTGATTTATTCACTTTTTTTACCTTTTCGGGGCCATTTAGGGCTTACTATATGGTGTGAGGTTCCTCACTGTGTTGAAGACCATATGGTGACCCCTAGATGTTTTGTTTTTTTTTGGTCGTTTTAACCTGGATATGGGATGTCTCCTTGACATTTAGCCCATTTCCTTTCTTTTTCATAAGACTTCATAAGTTAGCTTAACTTGTGTCCTATCCTGTTTGCATACTTTTTGAGCAAAATAAATGCGTTTAAACTAATATAATTTTTTGTCAAGAATACCGCTTAAATGCACGCTAGGGGCCTTCTTGATCTCGCTTGAGGGGGTGAATATTGTTCACCTCTAGTTGAAGACCCTCGGGCGACATCAAGATATAGACAGGAATAAAAGCACTGTCCTTGATAAACTAGAGTTTTCTATGTATCGTGTGCGTTTTTGTCACATGTACATTCACTCCATATCCTTTCATTTTTCCTATGTGGTGTTGATGTAAGACATTTCCTTGCCACCCTTGAATTTATTGAAAAGGGTGCACCCTAACTTAAATCTGCAGTTGTGTACTGCACTTAAGTGGTTAATTCATGCTTAAGAGAAACAACACCAAGTGTCATCTAACTAAAAAAGAGTCTATTCGAGGTATAAGGTGAATTATCATAATAGTCATAATATTACAATGTAAGCATCTTAATCTTAAATGACTAAATACCCAAGTTACTGATTAGCGGATACGAAAAAATACTAACTAAACTGACCATCATATTTACAAACCAAGTACATATATGTGAAAACTGAAAAAATGGGAGAGCTGATAAAATTGTTGTGAATCAGTTCTTTTGACGAACGAAGATATACTCAGTTATGAAATTAACAGTGACATTTCCCCCCAAAAATCGACTTTAATGAACCCTCCTACAAAAATCTGAATTTTTCACATTTTTTTTAGGAAAAAATGTAAAAATAAGGGTGAAATTCATTTTCAAAAATCATTTTTACCGAATCTTGTGCACCAGTTATAGCTTTAATAATACGTCGGTTTTGCCACACAATAAACTGAAAACAGTAATTGCAGATTTGATACATCAAAGTTTCTGCACAAAAAAATGGAGAACGCAGATACACCTATTTAGTTATAGGGAAAGACCAAACATATTTTGTTAAGAACCACGCCGATTCAAATGAGAAGTACACTGAGACTGACGTAATCAAAATGTTATAATTTTTGATCGACAATATTTTTGTCGCATTTGGAGGTCGTGTTTGCCAACAGTCAATGGGGATTCCTATGGGAACAAACTGTGTGCCGCTTTTAGCTAACCTTTTCCTTTACTCGTACGAGGCCAAGTTTTTACAAGGGCTTATTTAAAGAAAACAAAAACATTTAGCCCAGTCCTTTAATTTCAGCTTCCGCAATATAGACGATGTACTTTCTCTTAATAATCTTAAATTTGAGGACTATTTACATCAGATCTATCCAAATGAGCTTGAAATTAAAGAAACAACTGAAACACCTACTTCAGCTTCGTACCTAGATCTTTTATTGTATATTGACAAAGATGGACGTTTGAAATCTTACCTATATGACAAGCGTGATGATTTTAATTTCCCCATTGTGAACTTTCCCTTTCTTAGCAGCAATATACCTACCTCTCCAGCCTATGGAGTGTACATTTCACAGTTGATTCGTTACTGTCGAGCATGTAGTTTGTACAGTGATTTTTGAACAGAGCAAAAACACTGTCCCAAAAGCTGCTTAGTCAGGGATTTGTTCAACCTTTTTTAATTTCATCCCTCAAGAAATTCTATGGCCGTCACTATAGCATCATTGAAAGATATAACGTGTCAGTATCCCAAATGAAAGTGGACATTTTCAGCTAGATTCACGTCTTCCCGGATTTGACTACCGACTTTGACATTTTCCCGGATTGAATCACTCAGAGTGTGACGGGTGCTGTTAACAGAGCAGGACATGCTTACCCTTCCGGAGCACCTGGTGTCACTCTCAGTTTCACTGGAGTTCACACTGTGAGTGCCTTTGTTCTGAATGTTGTAATTTCTGTTTCTGTGCTTTGTATCTGTCTAACGTTATTTTTTTTGTGTCTAACGTCATTGTTTTCTGTGTTCTCGTTTTTGCCTTGTCTTTGCACTTCGATTTTTTTGCACCCGTTGTTCCTTCGGTATTCTACTGCCGTTGTTTCTTACCATTATCAGATTGTATCTGTCATTATTTAGTGTCATACCTATAATGGTAAATATCTTTTATTCATTCATTAAGGTATTTCTCCATTTACTATAAATCAAAGAA